>CAVMGG010001061.1:0-73460 GCA_963680895.1 Fragum sueziense | reverse complement strand
GGTGGAAAATCGTTAGAGGTAGGTGTCTTAGTTGTTCGTCGATAATTTCCTTAAATGGCCGTATCTTGTCTTGATATTGATATCATTGTACAGGGGAAATGTATACCTATTCACGGTTCTATATATCAAAGTACCAGTGTTGTCCTATTGTACTCAGTCGTTGTGCAAAGACAGCCCAACACGGAAAACTTTTTTCGAAGCGAGAAAGTTAGTCTTTTCAGGATGATTACATAGTAAACAGCGAACTAGGGAACAAACTAATGCTCTAACTTGGATGTTTTTAACATGCTCTTTTCTATGGTTACCGTTATTTTACACACAAATGTCTAGAATGACCACAAACGCTGTGTTTACTAAATGGCCAAACAACGGTGTAGTCACAGTGAAAATATGCAGACACAACGGTGCAGTTTCTGTGTTATCTGTACGGTGTAGTTATTATTTTCACAACATATTGTGAACGGTGTAGACTTGGTATGTTGTATAGGGCAAACTAGCTCTAACAGATAGCAGATCATCTGCACATCTGTTTTATCTCCCTCAAATACTTTGGTCTTAGAAAACTCAGATGAAAATGCCGCCATCCTCAAAGTAAATGAAAACAAAAGTTAAGGAAATATGTTTTCTCTTTTCTTCATTCTCCTAAGCCTTAAACAGTTCAATTTATGTTTGATTTAATTTTCGGGAGACATTTTTGTTATTTGTGATTGAATAAACATCTGACGGAAATGATAATCAAAAGGAATACCATCACAAAATATCAAACAAGACATACGATAACCGTCATTTTGAAGCCATGTTAAGTGCAACGGCAAATTTCTTGTTCATCCATTCATTTGATTTGTAGATTCGAAATTTCGGCTCTGGCTTTGAATTTTTCTTTGTAACTGTTTTAATTGGTTACTATAATCAATTATTGTAATTAATGAAATGATTTCAACTCATGGAGTATGATAATTATTGATCGAAATGTATCTTGTTTTCAAATTGACCCCTCATTGAAAAGTCTGATTTTACCCAAAATAAAGGATTCAATCAACAAAACATAAATTATAAATAACAAAACATAAATTATAAATTTGTTTCATAAACATTTGGGCCTTTTTTCGTCTTGTTCGACTTAAGTAAATAAGTCTTGAAAATAGAATTCTGGAACTGCAAAATTCATTTTGGAATTTTCATACGTAATGAACTTCTTCTTCAGGACTGACAATTTTCTGACCAAGATTTTTTTGGGCCCACTCATAAAATGTAACCATTTGCAATGAAAAAGACAATATCCTATTGGCCAAACCCGTTTGACTATTGGAGTAAAACGCATTGAAGTACTCCTAAGACAGTGTAACTTACACATATCCATAAATAAATGAAATGCAATGTTTTCCATCGAGAGCCGACCTTCATTGACCAAAATAAACAAATGCCAAGTTGATCAACGCTTCTCAATGACTTAATCACATCTGGGAACAAACTGTTCATTTCAGCCATTGTTTTCATGTTCTCGTGGGGAAAGAGAAGAGACCCTATCCGTTTTATCTGTTTTAGCACGTCCAATGGAAATACCAGGAATTAAGGTCGGGGCTTTTTGAACGACTTCATGGGGTGTTGAACTTCCTCATTTTTTATGTTCAGGACTCATGCATTCAAAACCGGGGATATCATCGATAGAAAGAATCTTGTTAACTCCAAAATCCTTTTTTCTACGGTGATGAGGTCTATCTTGTGTATTCTATGCTCTCAAATGGGGATGATGTCCTAGTCTGACTTCTTGATAATATCAGGAATAATACTAAAGTTCAGAGTTTTCAAATCTTTTTGACCTGTCTGATCATTGATCTCTCCCCCCCCCCCTGCGCACTTTTAATATCTGACTGGAATGGTCCTGTTCCGAATGCTTCACAACCTTTTCGAAACTCCCTTCGAAATGACAGTAGTAATAGGTGAACAGCATGGAACTGAAAATAAAGAAAAAAATAAAACAGACGCCAGCAGATTCTTGGTAATTTCTACTATTTGACCCTTACGGAATTGCTTTGACAAATAGCAAGGAAACAAGATTCTGATATATTTTGATTAAAGTATATTTTGTAGACATATTGTCACCTTCTTTGCTGCAAAGCATTTACAAGTCAGTCACATAAAAAATTATTAACACATTTGTTGAAGAATTTCTGTAGTAATTGTAAAACATGATTCCCAGCCCCGAAAACGTTATCATTAAACATAACAATATTATCATTCCAGAAATGATAAGTTCTGTATTACTTCAAGTCTACACCGTTCACAATTGCATTATGTCTACACCGTTCACAATTTGTTATGAAAATATAACCACACCGTACATAAAACACAGAAACTGCACCGTTGTGTCTGCATATTTTCACTCTGACTACACCGTTGTCTGGCCATTTAATAAACACGGTGTTTGTGGTCATTCTAGACATTTTTGTGTAAAATAACAGTAACCATAGAAAAGAGCATGTTAAAAACATCCAAGTTAGAGCAATAGTTTGTTCCCTAGTTCGCTGATTACTATGTAATCATCCTTAAAAGGGCAACTTTCTCGCTTCGAAAAAAGTTTTCCGTGTTGGGCTGTCTTTGCACAACGACTGAGTACGATAGGACAACACTGGTACTTTGATATATAGAACCGTTGATAGGTATACATTTCCCCTGTATAATGATATCAGTATCAAGGCAAGATACGACCGTTTAAGAAATTTATCAATGAAAAACTAAGACACCTACCTCTCATGCTGTATTGTTGTCGCCATCTTTGAATGACTACACAAACCTAACGTACAACTTACATCACAGTGAGTAAGAGGTTATCTTTTATGAACTTCCCTGACATGTACATGCAAACACACAATTTTGCGCTGAAATGTGGTGTCCTCGTGGCCTAGTTTTCTGTTTAAATCGCTTTCTGAAGCTGAAAGCGTTTATTTGATTGGTCAGAAGAAAAGGTCATAGATAATGAGCTCTTACTGGTCCCTGTCAGATGTTATTGTCAGGTAACACCAGTTTTTAATCAGATTGATTGTTTTGGAAAAGGTTAAGAAGACAAGTCATTCCATAAACATCTTCGCATTCAATGGTTCTACCTCCACTTTGTTCCTTGGAACAAAGTGGAGGTAGGACCATTGGCTTGCGAAGATGTTCCAGAAATGGGATCATTGTTTTTGTGAATAATGTCCATGTTACTTCTTGTCATCTCTGTTATTATATAAAAAGGGTGTGTTTGAAAGGTCATCAAAATAAGGGTCTGTAAGTAAACGATGTTAGAGACATTTGTAATAAGATTATTGTGCACTTGACCAGTTAAATCATAATCTAAACAAGTTTAATAACACCTCGATGTTTGATATAGCAGGTGTGTTAATTTTTTTTGAACGGATTAGTAGCGTTTAGTGTTACATTAACGTATTGACAAGTATGGGAAAAATGTGTGTAGATCTGCTTCAATCCTTTTCAACTTGATCACTGATTTTTACAACTTTTCTTAAATATTTTTTGGACTAGCCAGTCCAAATTGTAAGCAACGAGAGGCAACAAAATTACATGTATTGTACTTGAAATGGAAAGTAAGTAAAAGCATAGAAATTTTTTAAAGCCTAGATGCAAAATGAGTACGTGCTAATTATCAATTACTTTTTCATCTTTTTCCCTCTATGTTTTCCCAATCTAATCGTATAACGGATTTTAATTACGATGAATTGTTTGGAAAAGCATTAAGAGTTTTTCTTTCCTTTTTTTTTAAATCTGAATTGAAAGAAAAGAGTGGTGTTAACTAAGCCTCTCCTTTAGGTCACATTCTTCGTATCATTTTGTTGTCTACATCTTTGACTTTGCATCAAAACCATGGCTCGTGAAGGGCAACGTTAAAGGATATTTACAGTATCTTTTTAAGTAAGACTCCTGTCTGATCTCTTGTTTTATAACGATGTTTGAGACATGGTGCTGGTGTTACTGACTTGTGGATAATTTTGTTAATTGATACAAAAATGTTTGTTGGATGAGGTGTGATAATACTAATGCTTAACATAAACAAAGTAGATTTTCTTTTTTTTTTATTGAAACGCGGATATGTATCATCCGGGCCCATAGGTACAGGTGGCCCCCAAAGTTGACCCAAAATAGGCTACCGAATTTTCCTTATTTTACACTGAAATTTTAGAGAAAATCCAATTTAGCCCCCCCCCCCCCCTATTCAGACACAGGTGCTTCAGCCCCTCCAATATTGCTTCCTACAGGCCTATCAACCCATGTGCGAATGTGTTACCAGTATATCATATTTAGCCTAACTATACAGCAAATTATTGAAGCAATCCGACACATTTAAAGTGACATTTCACATTTATTTCATTTTTTAAAAGTATGTCTTGATACAAAGATTGTTTATTCTAATGCATAGAAATGCTATCGGTTTTTTTTGAAGTTCTTATTTATAAGCGAAAAATACGCCTTTAAAGTTGAGACAGTATTGACAAATTCTATATAGATCTGAACTGTTGTCCACAACAATTTGTTTAATTTTAGCACAAAAATATATATTTCTTGTAAACGGTTCAATACTTTGCTTTGAAATTTTCAGAATTTTCATAAGAAAACATGCTCTTTAAGATAGAATAAAAGTAAAATTTATGTAAACATAGTTGTGAAATGTCACTTTAAGAGAGAAAGGTTGGGAAGAAATAAGACAAAAGAAGTAAATGTTGATGACCAGCCCTTGGCCTCATTATTTTCTTTTCAAATTCTATATTTATCAACATTCATTATGTTATCTGACGCATCTTCCCCGTTGAAACGGTCCTGTCGTCGTCGGTGTGAGGTCACCCAGGCAAGTAGGCCTACTTTCTATGTCGTAGTGTGGTAGGGACTAAGATAATTCTTTGAAACAATTTGGTGCCTCTTTTGGCCATGCCTTGCTCTCTGTATGAATGATTTTGAGCTAAGGTTCTCATAAGTTGCATTTGTTAACATGTTTTCTCATTTTTGAGCAAGGATCCCTATTTCTTTTCAGGACTACTTGACGTCTTTGGGTGGAGGAGTACACGAGGCCTTCATTTCCGGTGTCTCTATTTTGGCGTGGAAAAATACACGGTACGTATGTTTGATTGGAAATTGTGATGCATCCACTGTATATTGCATGGTGGGCCCATTTCCTGGAAATCCACAGGTCAAGGATTGATCTGTACCAGACTAGGCACAGTTTGGCTCAATGAAAGTTTCAGATGGCGTGACAATGTGAAGAAAAATGCAAGGGGGGGAGGTGGGGGGGGGGGGGGGGCTGTTACATAGAATTATATAGAAGCCAATGATGTGTGGTCTGCAACCTATCGTCGTCGTCGTTTGTGTTGGTGGTGATGGTGGTAGTTGTGTTTATGAAAGAAGTAGTAGGCTTTTGATTTGACCCTTAAAAATTATCCTCGGGTAACCCTTTCCCAAACGGCCAGAAGTTGGACTGTTCAAATTCCAAAGATATGCTACAGACGACATAACTTTTTTTGGATAGTCAATACCGCAATTTTACGAAGCCTTTTTCTTTTAATAGAGACGTCAAAACCAGGCTCTTCTTAGAATAGGGGTAAGACATAATAAAAGTGGATGTGAAAGGGATTAGAGACCAGTATGAAGCAGCATTACCAAGCTAAATAACTAATTAAATGCTAGTTGGATTTGAAGGTCAGAAAGCCATGTCCTGACTCGCATTATTCTGTCCGTTGTAACTTTGTATGCAAAATCTCAGGCATTTAATATAGCCAGGATCTGTAAAAAACTTCCTTTGTGGCATTTGAGAACAACCTGGATCCAGACCAGCCTGTGCATACGCACAGTCTGATCAGGATCCATGCTCGTCCTCAAATAGATTGTCCGTGAATTGTAGCAACTGTAAGACAACAGCATAGATAGAGATCAGATTATGACATGAGGCACATGCTAATCTGGAAACATCGTAGTCTCGAATGCTATAAGGAACGTTTTTCCAGATACTGGCCAATGTCATTTTCCCAAACCATGGCTAATTTGGACGTCTGGGCAGACAGTGTTAGCTTAAGAAAACATACATTGGTAGAAAAGAAAATGATAACCAAAACTTTTGATTTTTTAAATTCAATTATCTTCTTAAATGAAAAGTTTCGTCCACTACAGCAGCTTTAAAATAAGACCAGTATTTTGTCTTTTGATAATAGCCTATGTTTTAAAAGCCCGAATTGTTTCTCTGTGATAGTTTAGATCGAAACACTAGCTTGATCGGATGGTAAGTTTGTTCAACTTTCAATTTCAATCATCAGAATTTTGTAATTAAAAAGAAATATTGACTTTATAAATCATCTTATTAAGCTACCTTCGATGATGCAAAAATAACTATTATTAGGATTAAGAGTTACCCTTTTCCGACTTGCAATTTACATTATATATAGTTTGAATATTTACAAAATACGTCAAGCAACATAATCATTATTACTTAGTAGGCCCTACCCAAAAGCAGAAAACAGGAATTTACGATTTGTGATCTTCATCTACTAGTATTCTCTTTGGAGCAGTCATTTTTCTCGACTTGCAAAAAAAAACTTGTAAATTAATTTACGTTCGCAATCCTACACTGTACATGGATCAATTTAAACGAATACTTGTATTGTAACTGTCTCCCATTTCTCGCACTGTTTTCCAACATCGAGATAAAGGATAGATTCGAATGTTATGTGATATTCAACAATATGTTCAGAAGAACAACACGGGTCGATTTACACCAATATTGGCAACTGTTGCCAGTGTATAATTACCCCGACCAGGTTGATCCTTTCTCTGATAATGTTGGGTGTAAAAACAACCATAGTTGAGAAAACATAGTGGGAGAATTAGAAAATACTGATAACAAACATTTTATCATTTTCCCAGAGCATGTATCGGATGTAAATTCAACAAAATTCCATGTTCGAACAGCTCTGAATTTTGAACACAATCATGTAATCCGTCGCTTATCAACAAAAACATCGTAACTGCAGCTTGTTTTAAGCTGCAGTTACGAGGTTTTTGTTTAAAAGCCGCGAAATGGTTGTACGTGGTTTGTGAAGGGAATACCCTGGTCAGGTGAATGACCGCAGACCAGTGGTCATTCTGTGGTCAAACTCTGAATAATGTATATGTAATGGAGTAATATTACAGACTAACAAATCAATAGTAAGTTGGTGTTGATTGTCTAACATTTAGTGCCTTTCTAACCGCTCATTGTATAATCAGAGTTGCTTTTGACAGTCATACCAATTGAATTCGCTGCTTTTCTTCAAAAACCTCGTATCTGCAGCTTGAAACAGCTTGAAACAGATACGAGGTTTTTGCAGAAAAGCGATGTGATACTGCTGTCCGGTCACAATATTATGGCACATGTTTTACAAAAATAACCATCCATACAATATCGAACAGCAAACCACCAATTTTGCATGTGATTGTTCGAGCCTTGAAGGTGTGAGGCTACTGCGAGATTCGAGCAAAAGCATGCAAAATTGTATTGAAATTTTAGCACAAAAATTTGTACATTATGTTTCATAATATCGTGACTGGACTGAAAATACATGATTTTAGCAAAAAAGAAAAAAAAACTAAGCATAGCCTATGTGTGTGTTCTCATTTCCCATCCACGTTTGCTGTCGCATAGCATTTATTAACATTTTTTCCCTAAACAAGACCAATTAATGTTCCTAATTGTAAATGCCTGGGAAACATTAAAAAGGGTTAAGACAGAAGAAAATGCTGATTACCAACCAATTCTCGTTTCTTTTAATAGTTTCTATGATAGGCTATAATGTACACGAATCTAATTTCATATTAACATCAATCTTGTCGTCTACGACAGCTTTTAATTTAAACCACCCTATAATTTTGACGCTTTCCCTGACGAAAACATGTACACCAGTCCAAAATGAAATGAGTTACAGACGAATTGACTTGTAAGTTGTAATTTAATTTTACAAGTCTGATTACACAACATTCATACCCATTAACTGAAGACCAACAATTGAAAACGAGTTGATCAAGAGCAGGTGAGCACAGACTGCCAATACTATCCTCTTGTTGTAGTTTTATGTCAAAAAGGATGTTAGAGTAACAGATTGAAGATTCACACAGTCAGTGGTTTTAGGCAACTGGTGCATTTAACATGCTACTTTAGGAAATTGTAAAATCAATTATTTGCAACAAGCAAAATTACCATGACTGAGAATCATTCACAGCCAAATCACACATACTTGATACTGTGACTTCTTTGTAAATTATCCTTAATAACACATTATTCTGTTGGTTTTTTTTACGAATTATTATTCGATTTTACCCCATTGCTCTCATTTTTCACAAACAATAATATACAAATCTGCAAACTATATCTCGTAAAATTTTCGGCTTATTGTTAAGACGTCGCGCACGGTATTAGGGAACTTTCAAAAAACGCTACCCTCTGCGATTCATAACTGAATTTTGTAAAAACCGTTTTCCGTCTGAAAACTTTGTTATATGTCAAAATAACCGTAAAACCATAATCTTTTTCAATGACATACTCTTTTCAGGTTGTTAGTTTGTATAAGTTTGCTAAGACCTTTTGTTCTTAAATTCGGCGAAAAAACGCGTGTAACATGTAACATAAATTTTCAACGGCGAGGGATATTTATTAACAACTTTTCGATTTTGTAACGTCAAACACATTGAAAAATATATAATATGACCGTGGAAATGATGTAGAATGTTTTGCCGAACGGAAATCAAATTTCGATGTCGGTTACGCAAATAAGCCCAGTATGTTCACCAAAAATCGCAGTGTAACAATTAGAATTACGTCGCAGAAAAAATGACAATTTTGTTTGATATTTTGTGAATCAATGACTGAAATGCATCAAAACTTGATATAAAAATATTATTTTTCTCTATTTCTATAATATATATAAGAAAATTAGTTAGCATTATAAACGAATTATTAATGATTTAAAATGCGTGTGGACAGAAATTGTTTCAGGCCGTCGAAAACTCTAATTTTTTACCCTTTAGAGTTTAAAAAATACCGGTTCCATTATTCATACAGCAATTTAATTTCAATGTGGAAATATTATTTTTTTCTTGTTTGTTATATCAAAATTTCAACGCAAAATAATGAAACGTAAAAAAGATATTCAAATTTGTTCGTGTGGACAGAATTTTCATAAACATAAACTTTTTTTAATTGTCGTAGCCTAGAAAGTATCTATTTAGCGCATTTTAACCCTTTCGCTGCCATAGGCGAGTTAACCCGACTCTAGGGGTCGCTGCCATAGGCGAGTTTTCTCGACAAATTTAGGGGGGTGAAATATATAAATATTTTTTCCAGCTAAGTGGTTTTCACACCCTCTTTTTCTTATAGCACCGTTTTAGTAATCAAAGTACTAGCGTTTGACAGATAAAACAGTGAAATTTGTGTTAAAATCGGTAAACTATAAGTGTTTTTATGAGGAATTTTCCAAACAAAAGACAACAATATGGCTGCCATTAGAACCTGCATTTACTATTCATGCATAGAAGCCGTAAATATCACCATGAATGACACCGAAAATGCTGGAAAATGCTTCGGGATAGTTTGAAATTACGTTCAGTAGAAAATTTCAACAATCTGTTCCATCAAAACGTTTTATTTTCAACGGAAACATCTAGTTGAGGTTTGTTCATCCATTTTTCCCGTTGTTCTAAGATTCCAACAATTTGCGAATAAAATCAATGTGAATAGATATTGTCAACTTATAAACAACTCTGAAATTTTGTAATGTAGTAGATTCTAAATCTCTCTGTATGTGCTGAAAATTTGAAAGAAATGTATCAAATGAGTCAAAAGTTATGCCTGTTTTTGTCTACAGGGTACGATTCTTGCAAATTTCTTCGAATTGATTTGGCATCCAGAGGACAGTCCAATATTGGATATTTGGCAGCGAAAGGGTTAAGACAAAAATAAAACGAATCAATTGGAGTTAAAGCTTAAGAAGTACAAAAGACCGAAATAGTGAAGTCTTTCTTAAAACATTGTCTTGTCTTTTTAAATCACATTAGTTTGTACAGTGGGTAGGCATTAAAGTACAACACAACCGTCTACGTAAAAACTTCAACGTTACGCAATTATTAGAATAATGACGTTCGCTAGTTTGACGTTACATTTATTTCCCCAATATCGTGCGCGACGTCTAAGGATGTTTCAATGCTATTTAAACAAGAACTGCAGAAATTATAAATAGATCATAATAAAGTTAAAGTAAACATGATTTTTTATTATTCTAATGACAGAATTTGAAATGAATAGTTGTGAAATTAAGCGAGGTGCAATTAAAAAAATCCAAAACTGTACGAATCTGCAAGCAGTCACTGTACAGTAGGCATACAAGTGAACACAGACCGCCAGTGTGACCCTCTTATTGTAGATTCATGCCACAAATGATTAAGTGTTACAGTATATCCAAACAGACATTAGGTTCTGTAATCACTTCTGTATGATAATCGTGTCTACATAACTCGTTAATGCTTGTCCTGGTCCGTGCTCCAAAACCTATTCTGGCCATTACTGTCGTAATCCATCACAAACAACACAAGTATTGACTGGTCCAAATTGAGTGAGGTTGTAAAGGACAAAACGAAATATGTTAGAGAACGTGATTTTTTTTTTTTTTTTTTTTTTTTTTTTTTTACATAGAAAACATTCAATTAAAAGCAAAGAAAATATTCAGATCAATGGAAGAAAATTACTTAATGACAATCATTCTTTGAAATCTTATTCGGTCAAAAATGTACATTGACATTCATTCGTAAGATTGGGGGTGGGTGGGGTTGGGGGCGGGGGTGTTTTGAATGCGTTTTGGGCGTCACGGAGCTATAGATATGCCTACGTTTAAAAAAGACAGAGATTCTGGGCTCGTTCTTCAATCTGTCATCGCCGAAATTGAGTGATTTTAATTGTTAGTTCTAAACGTGATTGCAATGGCATGGCATCTTTTTTTCACACAGCCTTTATCACAGGTGATAGACAGAGACACTAGCTCCAAAGAGTCAACGGTGTTTCGTTGCCTCGAGACATATTGGTACTTCCGGGGTAGTTTGTAGCGAGGGAAAATCGGTATACAAAGGTAGGTGTCGAGCACATTTTTCTTAAATCATTTCTTTTACGACGAGTTTTGGAAAAAATCAGACGATGCTGTGATATGAGGAAATGGTCAAAGTTTGTTGTGCACAAGAATATACGTAGCTGCGATATCGTAGCCACAAACTTAATGATGGGTATTGGTTAATCCGAGTCTTCTCTGATGTAAATACGCTCTTTGATATTTTGATTTTTCGCTATGTACATAGCGTAAATAGCGAAAAATCAAAATATCAAAGAGCGTATTTACATCAGAGAAGACTCGGATTAGGTATTGGTTTGCAGATCAAAATTCAAAAAGGTTTCGGTTACATTATTGCAACTAGAATATACGGTGTTAGTTAGCATGGTTTTTGCAATCATTGAAAAACATAATCAACCCTCGTACGTAATGATTTTAAAAATCCACATTAATGTTACTGAAATAAATGTAGGCCCCCATTGTTTTGTCCATCATACTCTTAGGAAGCAATGTCATATTGGGTGGGCTGAAGGCTGAAGCCCCTGTGTTTAGGGAGGGGGGCTATTCCCTAAGTTTTCAGTGTAGATTAAGGAAAATTCGCCCCCTAGCCCCCTGTTCCTACGGACCTATCCATTAAAGGCGTATTTTTTGGCTTATGAGTAACAACTTCAAACAATTTTGCAAAAATTGCTTCCCAAAAACTGATAGCATTTCTACGCATCAAGACATACGACATACGACATACGTACATGTACTTCAAAAAATGAAATTGCAATGTTATGTCCCTTTAAACACCAAACTTATGTACATACTCATGAGAACATGATCAACTTCAAAGGAATACTCTCCAACGTTGAAGGGTAGGCCATATTCGATTGAAGTTCACGTGGATTTCGTGCGATTTGAGCACGTTGCTCAGATTTGAGCATGAGAACGTACGCCTAATTAAGTTTTTTCGAGAAACCGAAGCCAGGGCTAATAAGTTGGACTGCCCTGTCATTCTCAAGATCCTTGATAATAGCGAACAGTTTTCCCGCGTTCGTGTGCTAAAAATAGATTTCCGATGGGAATACCCCAACAACGTTTGCCGGGTACCAGTCTAATATTTTGTTTATCGGTCAATGAATCGGACAATTTTTCGTAACCGTGTTAGCAAAAAAATATTATTTTCAAGCGCGATATTAGTCGATCATAGATAATGCAGGCGGGAACTAAAACAACGAAACATTGCGCATATGCAACATGCAACATTGCTTCCAGATACGGAGATAGACCAGAAATGACAAACGTTTTTTCTTGAGATTCCTCAGCAGCTTAACCAGAAAAAACATCGAAAAGTCTGAAAGTAAAGTAGCTATGATCATGAAACTTCTCTGGTAGATAGATCTCACCAAGGAGAAGTGCAACGTACAATGAACATAACTCTATCTTGCTTATTTTGTGAGTTATTGCCCATTGTTGTAGTGAAAGCCTATGGGGTATCAAATCACATTCAGCGACAAATTCTAGTTTTTTTCTATATTAACCCTTTCCCGAACAAGACCGGTTTTGACGTCCCCAACAGAAAATTCTTGGGAAAACATTGAGGCAAAAGAAGAAAATGATGATCGACAAAATCGAAAAGGCATGCACAGCAGACAAAATGGGTGTGAATAACTTCTTTGGATATTGATGATCATCCTTCTTTTGCCTCAATATTTTCTCCGAGATAAAACACTAAAGATATTTACACCCGTTTTGTCGTCTGCAGACTTTTTTCAATTTAGCCCAACATGACATTATGTCGTTTTGGAAAGGGTAAGCGAGCACGCACGAGCGGCACGATGAAGTCAGGACATGTCCGTATGTGTAAACATTACTTGACAACTGCTTATTTCATAGTTACCGATCTTAAAAAGTACACGACAGTGCAGCAACCTTCTCAACTCGGAATTAGAATGTTTCTCAACAAATGATTACAGCAATCAAGCTCTTAGAATGTTATCTCCGGTAAGTTGAACGTGGAAAATCTTCTCGAGATTCACAGCCATATATTTGTACGATAAGGGATTCCCAATCTATTTTTAGACCAGTGAGGCGTGACGATGACGTATTTGTTCACACGGAAAATCGAAGCCTATTAAGAAAACGATTTTCCATGTGCAAAAATTTGCCAAAGCTGTCAGGTGAGCGATACGAAGGCCATCGGGTCCTCTTGTTCACTTTGTCGTTGACAGGCCATCGGGTCCTCTTGTTCAATTTGCCGTTGACATATTGAATCATCTACATTGACCAGTAGATCTGGATCAATTCTATAATAGCGCTTATACAAGTTAGAGGTTTGGTGTATAAATAGAATTCTATTTTTACTACACCAAATTCCCCAGCAGAAGTCATAAACCTGCGGACTATCCATCCCTAGGGATGGAAGCAACAAAGAGTGAATTCTTGAGTTTTATTATTGTATTTTGTATGTTTTATTAAGGTTTTTGAACTTGAAATCGTGATTAACTCAAGGTATTAGTACTCTCATGTCTGTCAAAATGATTTTTTCCCAGTTTTGATTGAAATAGTGTATTTTTTCACTAGATTTAGATAATGGTTTCCATTACTTAACATACAGAGCTTAAGATTGAAAGATGACTCATAAAGTATGAACACACTTGTTTCATTTTATATTGTTTTGACAAATATTACAGGAAATAAAATCAATAAATAAATAGTCATCATCAGCATTATTGGTTGATAATTTCAAAATTCTTAAATGGGACATTTTGTTAATGCTTTGATTTGTAGCCCTTTCCTGTACAGAGAAATTTTATATCAGTCCAATTCAACCATAGCTGCAGACAACAGATTGTTTGATATCAAAAATGAAATTGTGTACATACTGCAGAAATATGAAGGAAAGGGAGAAAGTGCTGCATTTCAGCATTTTGTTCATTTGCCTCAAAGTTTTCCAAATATTTTCTGCCAGAGACGCCAGAACCGGGCCTTGTATGGGAAAAGGTGAAAATAATTTATCTAAAATACTATTCATCATTAGTCCGATGTATTTTACTGAAAAAAAAAACCATGTTTTGATATAACAAATTAATAAAAATAAACAATTATCATTGTAGAAGCTAGCTCTTTAACTCTTTTCCAAAACAAGACCCGCTCCCTAACAGAGGTTTTGGGAAACATTATGGTAAAAGAAGAAAATCTTGATTACCAACATTTTCTCCTTTCGCTTCAATATTTTGTGCGCATGAAAGTGGTACGGTTTTCCCAATGCCATCCAAAGAACCGGAAAATGCAAAAAATGGATATACAATTGTGGAGGGATAGATAATGTGAACAGACACATATATTTATTCTCTTCACTTTGTTCCAGTCTGAGGAACACCCTGTTACGATTAAGAGTGGAACTAAGGTACATTTAATAGGCAAAGATTCGTTCTGCATCAGCCCTTACCTTCAATTGGTACTCAGATCTTTCTAGTATATGGAATTTCCTACTTGTCATATTACCAACATGATATAAATAAGTGTAGGCTGTTCGTTTCAAGCCTGTTGCAGACGATTTTTTTTTTTTTTTTTTTTTTTTTTTTTAGATCTATAGGGACTCATGATTTGTATAGCCTACTAGATATATTGCGCAAATGAAATATTAAGTGGAAAAGGGTTGGTTGTTAAAATTTTCCTTTGTCTGGATGTCTTCTTTTAGTGCGATAAAACCAGGTTTTTATTAGGCCAATTATTTTCTGATTTTCAGCTTCTGACACAGAAGTATTCTATTCTTTAGTAAGTGTAACAAAGGAAAATGGTTTACTGGAAGCCATAAACTGTCCGCATATGTGGAGATTTCTATTTATAAACAGTGGGAATCCCAAAGCTGTGACGTACCGGAAGTTCTAAGTTGTATAAGGGCTATTTTGTCAACCTGAATGAATAAAGTTTTGGTTTACATTTTTAATCTGAATCAAGGGTTTGAAACGCGATGATGTAAGTGAATAAGTGTAGTGTAGCAGACGAATGATTTCCTCGTTTTCTATTGGTCGATGTTGAGCAGTTGATTATACGGCAGCGTTTTTGATGATAGCTCTGCAATATTTGAGACACTGAATGGATTATTGGCGAAATATTTAGACTGTTGATGAAACAATTTTGATGACTTTGTGTGTGTCGGAGATTCTAAGTGATTTATTCATGGTCTAGTGCACGTGAAACAGATGAAAAGGTAATTACGTGGATTATATTTCCTTTTCTTACACTTCATTAGATTCTACATTTCGTGCATATGGCAATCTTTATTTAGTATTTTCTTACTCTTTCCCTTTTAATTTTACTTATAATAACTTTTACAAATGTTTTAGGCATTACATGAAAGCTAGGTTTTCGTTTACTCTCTCCCAAACGACAAATTTATAGGGTTGTCTAAATAATGAAAGATCGAATTTGTGACAAAAGGAGAATATGGGCCTGTTCTTTCTGGAAATGGCTCTGTATTTTTCACTAAAAATCTCTTCAATTCAAAGGAAAGCTTCAAGAAAGGGTCTGATTGTGATCTTACAAGCAGTCCATTTGTCTACTTTAGTTTATATTTTCAGTTGTGTTATACTAATGTTAAATTTGTTGATCATCTGCAACAGCTTTCTCAAATTGGAACAGTCCAAGTTCTTAAAATAAGTTAGTGAAAGGGTTTAACCCATAACTGCACATTGACAACTTCTGACACCTTCACAAGAAAACGGATGCGGGAAACATTGTGGGAAATGAAGAAATTGCTTGTGACAAGCAATTTCTTCATTTCCCACAATGTTTTCCAAATAAACAAGACGAAAAATAGAATGCCATGCACTTGAAATTGTCGTCTGCAACATCTTTGAATTTGGACCAGTCCAAAGTATTGCCGTCTGATAATGGTTTGATCATCCAGGTGAGGTCCATTTCATGATGCTGTGAAGTGAGCATAGGATTAGGATATTTGAAATATGCCTTTGAAATCATAATGAGAAGATTATGAAAATGGTTCAGTTTTGCCAAATATTTCAAATTCCTGTTCTTTCATTATATTTTAGGACTTAACAGTTGATTTAATATTTTCTTGACTATAATTATAGATCTACACAAATGCAATGTTTATCAACATCCTTTTTGTCGTCTGCACCAGTTTTCAAATTGGACCGCCCTAAAATTTTGTCGTTTGGGAAAGGGTTAACAGAATTATTGACAAATTCTGCTGTTGGAAGTTGTTATGTCACATGATTCCCTTACATGAAGTGATATCAGCCAGCAGCATAAGTTTTGGTCCTGGGCAAATACAGACTGGTTAACCCTTTCCCAAACTCAGCAAGAATTTTATGTGGTCCAATTTGAAAGCTGTTGCAGACAGCATTATGTGAATATTGAAAAAATAACTGAATTTGTGTACAACATAGAATAGAAAATATTGAGGCAAAAGAAGAAAATGCTGATTATCAGCATTTTCTTCTTTTGCCTCAATGTTTTCCTGAGCCTTTTCTTGTAAACAGAGATATCGAAATCAGGTCTTGTTTGGTAAAGGATTATATGACTTAGCATTTTAGCTTTTAAAAAAACTGAAAATTTAATTCCTGGCAATGATTAATTTATGAATCAGCTCTAATTTTACACTTTGCAAAATTTCATTGATTTGCTTAGGTTCTTTTTTCTTCTGAATAATTGATCACGTGGAGATATTAGTTATGAAAACAGGTTATTATACCCCCACAAAACAAAATGTTTTCAGGGGTGTATTGGAATCAGTTTGTCTCTCCATCTGTCTGTCAGTCCGTCTGTCCACCTGTTCGTCTGAGTACAAAATACTTCTCTGCAGGTATATCTGAAAGTAAAGTAGCTATGATCTTGAAACTTCATAGGTAGATAGATCACTCTAAGGAGAAGTGCAGTGTACAAGGACCATAACTCTACCTTACAAAATAATATTTTGAGAATTATTGCCCCTTGTTTTTAGACCAAAACGCTTGTCTGGACAAAGTTGTAGTGCACATGACTGGGGTATTTTATCACAGTTTAATAGTGATAGATTCTAGTTTTTGTTGGCACTTTGAAATCTGTAGTCTTAGTAGGGGGTAATCTTTTAGGTATGAACAACATAGGATAACAGAAATTGGTAGGGTGGCACATTTAGAATGGCATCACTCATCAGTCATCACCTAGAGCGGCCTTTCCCTTTCCCAAACAAGAACAGGTTTTGATGTTCAGTGAGTGACTGCAGGCCGTATGGACAGGGTGTGGGGTGTGTGGGGCTAGAGTGTTCTTATCGCCACCCCAATTTGGCCAAAAATGCCAAATTTGCATTATTTTACACTAAAGATTAAGGGAAAATTTAATTTAGCCCCTCCAATATTCCAATATTCAGACACTGGCCGGACAGAAAATATTAAAACAAAAGGTTAAAATGGTGATAATCAGCATTTACTTCTTTTTAAACAATATTTTCTGACCTTTTGATTTACCTGTCTGGTAAAGGGTTAGGTATCATAGTGCACTCAGAAATTCTGGTGAACATAACAAGATATTTAGACATGGATAACCTTAACCCATTATCAAACGACAAAATTTAAGACTGGTCCAAATTCAAAGAAGTTGCTGACGACAATTGAACTGAATGAAATTTTACATTGTTGAGTATTACTTGGTTGTAAAACATTGTGGGAAATGAAGAAATTGCTTGTGACAAGCAATTTCTTTATTTTCCACTATGTTTTCCAAAGCCTTTTTCTCGTAGGAAGGATATATGAAAGCGTCAATGTCATGTGTAGGACAAGGACTCTAGGAATATTATGAGATATAGCTGTCTGGTTAAGGGTTAGGTGTCATACTGCACTCAGAAATTCTGGTAAACATTACAAGATATTTAGACATGGATAACCTTAAAATTGTTTTGGGTTTCTCTCTGCCAAATATCCAATATTTGTAAACACTCAGACATCTGATACTCTGTGTTTCTTTCAGTTTGGGAAAATATATCAAGTTAAAACCCTTTACCAAACAAGACATGGTTTTGATGTTCCCAATATGCATGTAGAAGGCATTGGAAATCATTTAGAGAACAGAAGGAAATGCTGAACCTGGGACCTCTTGATTGTGAGACTGATGTATTACCTGTAACCAACCGTGCGATGGCATGCATGGCCTGCGCTTACTTTAGTGACAATGATAATAATTTTTGTCCTCAAAGCAATGATACATTGCTTTGCCATTTTAATCTAATCTAATTTTGTCCCTTTGAGACTTAGAAATTCCTTTTTCACTAATCACTATCTAGCTCTTGATATTGGTAGTCAAAATAATTTCAGGTGAAATTTATCAAAACTGTATTATTGGTTTTTGAGTAGAAATAAAGAGAACAAAATTTTGAGCTGATATGATGGAAATTAAGAGAGATATTTAAAGATAAAAAGTGTATCCTTTTTTTCCCTCTCAGTATATTTCACTAAAATTTCATCAAAACCAATGTTGTGGGTACTCATTAGAATCGTTTCATCGACATGATTCAAATGAGTACCCACTACTTAATGTTTGGATTTGAAATAAAAAAGTTAGAAAGTCTTCACCCCCTCTTAACTGGAGCTCTGAGACTCTTGAAACTTTACAAATAATGCCCTGGCAGTGGCGGATCCAGAGGGGGTTCGGGGGGTTCGAACGAACCCCCCTCTGTAGCCTGATTATTTCATTTTCATGCAGAAATTCAGTCAAAATGGTGTGATACTAGAAAAACGAACCCCCCCCTTTTTGCATTTATCCGAACCCCCCTAACAGAAATCCTGGATCCGCCGCTGCCTGGCCCATGACATAATACACGGTTTTGAATCACCTAGGTCAAGGTCACCTCTCATGGTTTAATGACAGTGTATCAGTACAAGTTTTAATTCAGGTCTCTCCTATGAATTTTAAAGAGATCTATTTTCTGCAGTCTGTGAGATGTTGATTAATCAATTGCAGCTTAGTGTGACCTTTAACTTCTTTTATCATATTACGAAAGCTGGAGCACATAACCTTGTATTCCTGAAAAATTTTTCACCAGCACTATCACAATATGTATCCAAACTGAAACTCCAGTTGCTCTCTTTAGTAGTTGAAAAACGGCCTAAAACCTCAATAAACCAATCCAGTTGCTCTCTAACTTAGACAATAGGCTTCGATTTTCCGTGTGAACAAATACGTCATCGTTACGCCTCACTGGTCTAAAAATAGATTGGGAATCCCTTATCGTACAAATATGGCTGTGAATCTCGCGAACATTTTCCACCTTCAACTCGCCGGAGATAACATTCTAAGAGCTTGATTGCTGTAATCATTTGTTGAGAAACATTCTAATTCCGAGTTGAGAAGGTTGCTGCACTGTCGTGTACTTTTTAAGATCGGTAACTATTAAATAAGCAGTTGACAAGTAATGTTTACACATACGGACATGTCCTGACGTCATCTTGCTGCTCGTGCGTGCTCGCTTACCCTTTCCAAAACGACATAATGTCATGTTGGGCTATATTGAAAAAAAGTCTGCAGACGACAAAACGGATGTGAATATCTTAAGTGTTTTATCTCGGAGAAAATATTGAGACAAAAGAAGGATGATCATCAAAATCCAAAGAAGTTATTCACACCCATTTTGTCTGCTGTGCATGCCTTTTCGATTTTGTCGATCATCATTTTCTTCTTTTGCCTCAATGTTTTCCCAAGAATTTTCTGTTGGGGACGTCAAAACCGGTCTTTTTTGGGAAAGGGTTAATATAGAAAAAACTAGAATTTGTCGCTGAATGTGATTTGATACCCCATAGGCTTTCACTACAACAATGGGCAATCTAACTCACAAAATAAGCAAGATAGAGTTATGTTCCCTGTACGTTGCACTTCTCACGTTGGTGAGATCTATCTACCAGAGAAGTTTCATGATCATAGCTACTTTACTTTCAGACTTTTCGATGTTTTTTCTGGTTAAGCTGCTGAAGAATCTCAAGAAAAAACGTTTGTCATTTCTGGTCTGTCTCCTTATCTGGAAGCAATGTTGCATGTTGCATATGCGCAATGTTTCGTAGTTTTAGTTCCCGCCTGCATTATCTATGATCGACTAATATCGCGCTTGAAAATAATATTTTTTTGCTAACACGGTTACGAAAAATTGTCCGATTCATTGACCGATAAACAAAATATTAGACTGGTACCCGGCAAACGTTGTTGGGGTATTCCCATCGGAAATCTATTTTTAGCACACGAACGCGGAAAAACTGTTCGCTATTCACAATTTCAAACTCATTGGTGATAAACAAATGACTTGTCAAATGTCAAAAAGGACATTGGCTGAGTCTAAAATGTGGGTTCGCTTTATGGAATATAATGAATTATGATACTGACTTGGATTTCCGGGCTTGGCAATATTCTGAGAAAGGTCTTTTAAAGCTAATTACTGATGATGAATCCTGTATGTATACATGTACTATAATAATAGGCTCCAACCCAAAACTAACTAATAATTGGCTATTAGATCTATCACATATCATCGCTTTTCAACAAAAACCTTGTATCTGCATCTTAAAACAAGCTGCAGATATGAGGTTTTCGTTGAAAAGCAGCGATATATCTATATCAAATCTTATTCTAGACTAGGAGTTTGAGCTAATGATAGATCTTTTGACTTGGCTATGCCCCCTAGCTGTGTCATTGATAATTTGCTGTTGTATAAATGGCTTATCAAAGTGATTTTTGTCGAGCCCGCTTGCGGTGAGCTCGACATAGTTGTCACAATGGCGGTTCGGTGTATGTGCGTTAGTGCGTTAGTGCGTGCGTGCGTTAGTGCGTGCGTTAGTGCGTGCGTGCGTCCGTCCGGATGGAGCTTGTCCGGGCCATAACTTCACCATGGATGGAGGGATTCAGAAATAACTTGGCACAAATGTCAAGCTCAGTAAGGCGGAGTGTCGCGTGCAAGAACCAGATTCCAAGCTCAAAGGTCAAGGTCAAACTTGGAGGTCAAATGTCAAAAATGAGAAGATTTTTGCTTGTCCGGGCCATAACTTCACCATGGATGGAGGGATTCAGAAATAACTTGGCACAAATGTCAAGCTCAGTAAGGCAGAGTGTCGCGTGCAAGAACCAGATTCCAAGCTCAAAGGTCAAGGTCAAACTTGGAGGTCAAATGTCAAAAATGAGATGATTTTTGCTTGTCCGGGCCATAACTTCACCATGGATGGAGGGATTCAGAAATAACTTGGCACAAATGTCAAGCTCAGTAAGGCGGAGTGTCGCGTGCAAGAACCAGATTCCAAGCTCAAAGGTCAAGGTCAAACTTGGAGGTCAAATGTCAAAAATGAGATGATTTTTGCTTGTCCGGGCCATAACTTCACCATGGATGGAGGGATTCAGAAATAACTTGGCACAAATGTCAAGCTCAGTAAGGCGGAGTGTCGCGTGCAAAAACCAGATTCCAAGCTCAAAGGTCAAGGTCAAACTTGGAGGTCAAATGTCAAAAATGAGATGATTTTTGCTTGTCCGGGCCATAACTTCACCATGGATGGAGGGATTCAGAAATAACTTGGCACAAATGTCAAGCTCAGTAAGATGGAGTGTCGCGTGCAAGAACCAGATTCCAAGATGAAAGGTCAAGGTCAAACTTTGAGGTCAAATGTAAAAAATGAGTTGATTTTTGCTTGTCCGGGCCATTCCTTAACTTGGCACAAATGTCAAGCTCAGTAAGGCGGAGTGTCGCGTGCAAGAACCAGATTCCAAGCTCAAAGGTCAAGGTCAAACTTTGAGGTCAAATGTAAAAAATGAGTTGATTTTTGTAGAACCAGATTGCTAGCTCAAAAGTAAAGGTATATTTCTCGGAATTTGGTTTTATGGACTTAGCATAAGGTCCCTTTTAGCGTGACGGGTCACATATGTATACTCAAATTAATCCATTCTGGTATCTCGTTATAAATACATAGACATGTAATATTTTGTGAACAATAAACTGTCTCACCATGATCCCCATCATTCCAACTTATTTTGTCCCCACTTTTACAACGCCATTGTAATGACAGCTGTAGACATAGGTATGGTCTTCTTTCTTCAAAATGAGCGGGCTCGACATGTTGCCCTTCGGCATCTAGTTAAAGGATTTTTCATGCCCCAATGCAGTCGGATCCCCTCTGGAAAAGACAAGCCCCCTTCTGGAAAAATGTCTCATGTTTTCCCAAGCTTTTCAATTAGGGACAGCACAAATCGGTCTTGAATGGGAAATGGTTAAAACATGTTAATATTGTTTAAACTCTTGGCAAAAGTTTCAAAATATGCAATAAAACTCTACACAATTTATTGCCTTGAATTACATGATTACAACTTTACTGGAAACAGATGCCCAGAAACTGTACAAAATTAGTCTGAGAGAACAAATTTGATGTATATTTTCCTATGAAATTTCGGGTTGAACATTCTAGAGAATTTTTATCTGCTATAACAGTGTGTGAATTGAGGATTTTGAAAGAATTTTCTGATACAAATTTTCAAGGGTCGACACCTCAAATTCCAATCATCAACCAAAAATAGAATCAATTAATGGTGTTCAGTATGATGCACAAGTAATTTATCATGGCGAATATTGCAGATTATGATTTTCTAACATTTTCTCAACATATCTTGCTGTTTCTAGGTTGTATCTTTGTGTAACCCATTATCATACATTTTTAAACAATTACTTAAAGTGATTCTGTAGTTATGAATGTGATATCTTTATCATGAAAATATGAATTGTACAATATCATATCATGCCGGTTGATAAATTTGCCAAGTCATGTATAAAAGAGTCTAGGAAAAATCTGTAATGTTGATAATACGGGCCCCTGGTGACTGTCGTACTGACATTTTGTATTTCTATGTGGCGCATCACACATTTTTAAACAATTATAACTGACGATAATCGACCTGGCAGAGCATCCCATTCGATTAGCATGGGCTGCTCTGCCAGGTCATTTCTCGTGAAGTATACTAATAATAATTCTGTAGTCATGAATGTGACATCTTTATCATGAAAATATGCATGAATTGTACAATATCATATCATGCCGATTGATAAATTTGTCATGTCATGTATAAAAGAGTCTAGCATCTATACAAAAACTTAGTTTAACCTTTCCCAAACTGCAAAATTTCAGGATTCTCCCCTTTCAAGATTCTGCGGGTGACAAATTGGATGTTAATTAAACTGTACAATTTGTATACGATTTAGTAGAGAAAATATTGAGGCAAAAGTAGAAAATGCTGGTCACCAGCATTTTCTTTTTTTTGTCTCAATGTTTTCCCAAGCCTCTTCTTCTGGGGACGTTGAAACCTGTTCTTGTTTGGGAAAGGGTTAAGTTTGGTATTAACAGGCATTGCTATTTGGAGTTACAGAAAATATGTACTGAGAGAGAATATTGAGGTTAGGCGGAAGTATTACATTTTCCCGGCATCTGTCAGATTTTGTCCACTGAACGTCCGCACTATAAATAAGGATCAAGGTGAGCTCTGATTGGTCAATAATGTAATAATTTAGAATTATTTTTTTGTACTTACAAAATTTGATATTTTGTCAAACAATTGCAGTAATTTTTATTAAGAATTTAGTACATTTTGGCAGTCCAAGAGCTATTTTTAGATGTAGGTGCATATTTTGAAAAGGCCATTCCAAATGGCTGTTGGAGAAGGGTCATGTCAAAAAGGGGCCAAAAAGTCAGTGATAAAAGGAATCATGCCATATTCAAATTGCTTGTTTTGGATGTATGAAGGATTGTTCTTGAATTTGAGGTAAGCCATAACATTGTTGCAAACTCATGGGCTGAGCTATAAGCCAAAACGTTATAATGGTCGGCTATGGGAAACCTAATACTTCCATCTAACCTAAAATGAACTGTCCCAAAGTTGTTGTTGTTCCAAACAATTTGACATCTCAGCAGCAAATATCTTCCGGTTCTGATTATTTTGCAGCCGATGCATTCTGTGTAAGCTATTTACATGTTTTTTTTACCCATATCAAAATATTTAGCTAATATTGCATCAGAATTCACCTGTCTGTTCACTTTTCTGTCTGTCTGAGGCCAATTTAACATGGAAATTCAACATTTCCCTAAATAAATCACACACTATTTCAGTTACAATCTTCAAATTTGGTGTGGATGTACTTCATTATATTACACATCTTTTATTACTTAGGTCAAGGTCATTCATCAAGGTCAAGGTCAGATCTGAAGGTCAATTTCATTGAAAATTTGACATGATTTTTCTTCTTTTTTGCTCATACTGCAAACAATTGAAAGTTATAAGGCTCTATATTTGTTGAATATGTACATTATATCATTGAGTTTCACTAAGTTCCAATGTCAAGGTCATCCTTGAAGGTCAAGGTCAAGTTTCAAGGTCATATTTTCAGTGAAAATTGTTTTTTTTGTAGGACAGGGGGGGGGCTTGTTTTTTCCTTATTGACAAACACATACTGTTCATGTACTGTTTTTGGCTCTTTGATGTACATACAAGTCTTGAAATGGTCATTTTTATCATTTTTCTAGTTATTCTGTGGGTTTTGGGATGGTTTTTTACAAGATTTTCTCTTTGTTTTAGAAATTCTCTGCATAGGCTCCTTAGGTTGTAGTCATCACCCCGAAAGATTTTCACAAGACCTAGATCAGCCCGCCACATGAGAAACTTCTCATATTAAGGGGTCCAGACCATTGATTCGCACTCTGAGCTTTGACTTCAATCATCAACCGGGTTGTTCTGCTTTTTGGTAAGGAAGATTTGTTTGCTTGATCCATTGATTCTGCTATGTAAGTGTTAAAAATCAGTATAGCTGAAAGTAAAGTATGTAATGCAGTTGGCTCATGCATTGTTCTATGTATAGGATTACAAAAAACAGTAAAATAGTGGGTTATAGGGTCTGATTTTGGCCTGTTTGCTTAAGACAAATACAAAATAGACTGTTGAAACCCTTTTTTCTGTTATTTTGGTGTATTCTATGCTTAAAAATATTGCATTTATAAGGCCCCCAATGATGACAGGCCCCTTTTCCTGTGTCCTTCATGGTCTATTTTTCAATTTCAAACTGCTTAAAAGCATGTAAAACTGAGAAAACAATACCAGAAGTTGTCAAAATTGCTTTAAACAACATGTTTTGATATGATAAGAAGGATAAAAACAAGATTCTACAGAAAGTTGGCTATTTTGAAAGTAAAAACATCTAATGACTCATCAATTTCAACTATTATGTAATTTTAATTATTCAAGTGAAGCTTTTTTTACACATCTTTCACTTTAATTTGGAGTTTCTGGGTAAGATGTGATATAACAAACAGATTTATGTAAAGATTTGACAATTTGTCCATTGATTATTAGATTTATGAGCAAAGGAAGACTGTTCCATTACTAAATAGACTCTTCTATTTTGCATCACTGGTGTTAAGGGAAATGCTTATTTCTCCAATATTTTTTAACCAAATGCAATGAAATTCAACATAGATGCAAAGACAATATTGTACTAGCCATATGATAAAATAAAAATAGAATTTGTGAAAAAGTGTGCCTTTGAGGCTTAAAATTAATGAGAAATTAAATATTTCTTTTTAAGGATAAAGGGTGACCTCTTAAAAAAATAGGAAAAAATATAAATTGAAATAAATTTCACTTGAAACAGTGACTGATTTGACCATTAGTAATAGCTCCACAATATCAGATAAAAAAGGTATGTTAAATATGATTTTAGAGTCTTTCTTTTGAACATTGAAAATATATGTTTGGATGGAGAACACTCTTCTAAAATAGTACAATTTTGTCTTAACTTTATTATGACAAGGTAAAGGGAAATGCTCATTTTTCACAATGTATGGAAAAGATTAGGCCAATAATTTGGGACTTAGTCCAGAATATGTATTTGTACTTAGAATTGTCAAAATTTTGAATTCTGAAGCAACAACATTTTTTATTTAGGTTAGGCGGAAGTATTACATTTTCCCGGCATCTGTCAGATTTTGTCCACTGAACGTCCGCACTATAAATAAGGATCAAGGTGAGCTCTGATTGGTCAATAATGTAATAATTTAGAATTATTTTTTTGTACTTACAAAATTTGATATTTTGTCAAACAATTGCAGTAATTTTTATTAAGAATTTAGTACATTTTGGCAGTCCAAGAGCTATTTTTAGATGTAGGTGCATATTTTGAAAAGGCCATTCCAAATGGCTGTTGGAGAAGGGTCATGTCAAAAAGGGGCCAAAAAGTCAGTGATAAAAGGAATCATGCCATATTCAAATTGCTTGTTTTGGATGTATGAAGGATTGTTCTTGAATTTGAGGTAAGCCATAACATTGTTGCAAACTCATGGGCTGAGCTATAAGCCAAAACGTTATAATGGTCGGCTATGGGAAACCTAATACTTCCATCTAACCTAAAGTGATTCCCATTCAAGCCCTACTCGAAGGATAAGATCTGCCGATATGCAGTTTAAAATTGTGCGGTAACCATAGTGAAATTTTGTGGTTAGAAAATCGAGGTCAGTTTTTATGGCTTGTTTGTGCTACGATTAGTCACCAGATTGAAAAATATCGTGAAGTGTATTTATTAAAATGAAATGGACTTAAAACTTTAAGATATGAACATAAAAATGTGATTTTAATGCAGGTTTGCTATTTAAATGCAATTTTATTAAAAAATCTGTTTGATGTTATAGTTTTAGTGCAATTGCATTCATTTGCTATGTATGACTGGAAGTATGATTTCATTCTACATTATCTTTGACAGAATGACATAATTAAAGTCATGATACATTTCGCTACTTATCAACAAAAACCTCGTATCTGCAGCTTGTTTTAACCCTTTCCCACACAAGACCTGGTTTTGACGTCCCTTAAAGAAATGGCTTGGGAAAACATTGAAACAAAAGAAGAAACTGCTGATAACCAGCAGTTTCTCCTTTTGTCTCAATATTTTCTATGTCATGTTTTACACAAATTCTATCTCTGATAACTTCCATTTTGTCATTTTTGGCAGTTTTTGAAGTGGGTCACCCAAAAATTTGGTCGTTTGGGAAAGGGTTAAGCTGCAGTTACGAGGTTTTGTCCAAAGCGATGATTTGCTTAGAATGATGTTTTACAAAATATTATCTAAATAGTGTTCCTGTTTGTCTGTTTTCAGGTAACTGTAAGAGACAGATCTACTGATTAACCCAGCCAGGTAGGGCTTATCAGTTATGTAATCAGGCTTTCTACTTCATTTACACTGAATAGCTTACTTAATCCTTTCCTAAACATCAGTTAATGTGCCTATCAGAGAAGGGTTTGGAAAATATTGAGAGGTAAAGAAGAAATTGCTGATAACCAGCAATTTCTCCTTTTCCCTCAATATTTTTTTGCTAAAATGTTAAAATAATCATTTTCATTACCATTCATTTGTGCATCTGCTGCAACTTTGAAGCAGCTTAAAACTTTTTTGTGTTGGAAATGGTTAAGTCATGGCTCTTTATTGTTGAATTTCACTCTTTTCTGCAGCATTATAGATTAACCCATTACCAGAGGGCAAAATATTTTACTTGTCGAACTGCAAACATGTTGAAGATGACAAGAGAATAAAATTTTTCTGTTTTTGGTCTTTATTGGAAGAAAACATTGTCTGAAATGAAGAAGTTGCTTGTCATGAACAATTTCTTCATTTCCCAGTGAAGTCTTTTGACCCCACACAAAATAAATCCTTTATAAAACATGATGGGAAATGTAGAAATTGCTTGTGAAAAGCAATTTCTCCATTTCCCACAATGTGTTCTATCCATAATATTAAAAAAATGTAAAATTTCATCAACTTGAAATTGTCGTCTGCAACATCTTTGAATTTAGACTAGCCGCCTAGTAATGGGTTAAGGTAGTCTACCCGTAATGAGATTCTTGTGAGGTCGGATTATTCGGGCGATATCGAAAAAAAAATGGCAGTGGAACTTTCCACCACCGAATAGTGGGGCGCATAACTCATATAATCGTTCAGTTTGTGATACAAGCATGAAATTTGGCATATATACAGTTTCAAGTGTATATTTTCAGAAAAAAGTGCTAGCCACTTGAAATTCAATATGGCGGCCATTTTCTGAGATGGCCGCCATCTGAGCATTATAGTGCTTCCCTGTGCAATGATATGACACACTTAAACTAATAGAAACTTGCATTTTTCATTTCAAACACTCGGACATAAATGCCAAATGTAAAAAAGACAATATTTGTGCGTGAGATGGCAACCAAAATCTCATATGGCAGCCATACAATAAAAAGTCCTTCATTTCTATATGAAAATTGCAAATTTACCGCTGGAAAAAATCTTTGATTTGCTTTTTCGACTTATAAGCTCTACTGGCTAATTTCATTAATAACTTTTAAAAAATTGACTAACTTGATAACAGATGGCAGCCAACCAAGCCCGTGTAATCATTATTTTCTTACTCTTTTAATTGATTGCCATAGATATCTGCAAATGTAATATGTAGTGTACATCAGTTTGGTGAGACAATTAATTTAGAGCCACAGAACCTACTATAATAAGTATATATATATTTTCAAGTGTACATTTTCAGAAAAAAGTGCTAGCCACTTGAAATTCAATACGGCGGCCATTTTCTGAGATGGCCACCATCTGGGCATTATAGAGCTTCCCTGTGTAATGATATGATGCACTAAAACTAATGGAAACTTGCATTTTTCATTTCAAACACTCAGACATAAATGCCAGATGTAAAAAAAGACAATATTTGTGCTTGAGATGGCAACCAAAATCTCATACGCCTGCCATACAATATAAAGTTCTTCATTTTTTATATGAAAATTGCGATTTTACCACTGGAAAAAATCTTTGATTTGCTTTTTCGACTTATAAGCCCCACTGGCTTATTTCATTGACGAATTATATAAAACTCGACTGACGTACTAACAGATGGCAGCCAACCAAATCCGTGTAATCATTATTTTCTTACTCTTTTAATCGATTGCCATAGATATCTGCAAATGTAATATGTAGTGTATATCAGTTTGGTGAGACAATTAATTTAGAGCCACAGAACCTACCATAACAAGTAGACTACAAGATTTGGTTCCTCAACAAAGAGAAATGGTATGTAGAATACAAGTGAGATATAGTGTTTGTTGACTCGAGATGGCAATCCTCTGGAATAAGTCCCCAGTGATATTGTTTTCAAATTTGATAAGATCCCCATGAGAGATGGCAGCCAACCGGCTTTTTTCAAAGAAGGTCTCTAAAAAATGTAGCAGATGATTTTCAATTTTGACAATATGCCTACAAGAGATGGCAGCCAAACCCACTGAGGCTAATAATTGTTTTAACGCCGTCTCAGTTGATTCCTATTTTCAACATCCATGTGTCCGGTGTATTCGTTATTTGGCCAGAATAGTTCTGTAAATCAACAGCCTTTACAAGGAAACTAGCCCTCATCCCATATAGGGTCCCTCGACAACAAGAGATGGTATGTCGAATACAAGCAAGGTTTAGTGCTTGTGATATCAACACTGAAGAAGCTGTACAATTTAGATGGCCGCCACTGCTTATTTATGATTTTAACTTTCATGTGATATTTCACAGACGCAGATATTGAGTGAAGTGCAGAAAAGCCCGGCTTTCTTGAACTTACACCGTCCACTTCAAGTTTTTGCACCCATTCGTAACCATCTCTCTGCAGCATTACGAAACTGGGTCCAAACAACTCTCCAACATTCATTTTCTTTTGGCAATCCCCATTTCGACCAGCATTAATAATTCGGTTGCTGAAAATTACACAGTCTCTAAATATGGCCAGCTTTGTATGCAGCCTGTTTTGCGCATTGATATGGTGCTTATACAATAGGACTAAGTCATGAAGTTTGAAAACTGGACTTTTTCAGAAGCCACGAATTCCATGATATACCGGTATATAACAAGTTAAAAAAGCCACATGATACTTGTAAATCTTTTACAAAACTATTGTTGTATCATATTTTGTTAAGACTTCGTCAAGTTAGAGTTTTACAAGCAACTTCCCATTGTCCATAGTTTAAACGCATTGATTAAGCTTGTCTCAAATTTTGCGAATCGTGCTACGAATGCATAAGAAACGTGGCATCTTTTGCAAATCAGATTCTATAGACCTTTTACAGCTGTCTCCATCTGTAATGGAACCTTGTTTCTTTGTCCGTTTAAAAGACGGTATCTATTATGATACTTGGCTTATGCAGTGTCAAAGTTTTCTCTTTGCCCTCATTATCATCTAATAGAGCTGGATTGAACGAAGTTGGTATATCATTGAAGGCAAGGTATAAAGGAATATCTGTTGCAGTATTATTGTACATTTGTATCCACTAAGATCTTGCTCTTTCTGTAAATTACTCAGAAGAGAAATAAGCAAATCGTTAGATTTGTCCTCTTGGCAGGGATAACATTTACATTACATATTTTTGTTGATTTGTTTTACAATCATCCATTATTAATGTAAGAAAGACTTCCTTTTACACTATCTGGTTTAGAATGCATGAGTTTTCTGATATTTGGTGTGGACGATTCCAAGGATGGTTTGAACACTAGGTTTTGACTTACTTAGCGCAAAGCGACTAATCACACGAAAGTGCTTTAAACCATGTTAAGTAAGCTGCTTATTTTAAAGTAATCGACGATAATCAGTATTTAGTTATGGAGGCCAATAAGACAGTTAAGAAAATACAAAAATGGTCGCCATTTCAATAGCAAAATATAATTATATTCTCTTAGAACAATTTTGTTTGTATCTCATTCATTTTATTAGCTGATACTTAAAGAGAGGGTTTGATATCTTTTTGTTAAAAGTAATAAGATTTCCTTGACGAAACTATGAACATTTGAATATTTTGGCGGCCATCTTGGAAAAAGGCAGCCATGTTATAAAGACATCAAGTTGGTTTTTATATTGGTTACAAAAAAGACTATGCAGGAAAGGTATATAAAAATCCCGACGAAATTCATCACTTGGGATTCATTTCTATTTGATATTTTCATATATAGGCCTAATTAATACATGAGAATGGCGGCTATTTTGAAAGATGGCCACCGGATGCGATTTTCATGTGGCTAAATCGGTTTGTGTTTCATTCCATTATGCTGGTTGAAATTTTATGACAAGAATTGATAATATCTTATTAAAAAATAATATCTAACTGAAGAAACGGCCATTTTTGGAGTATATTGGCGGCCATCTCGGATAAACAACCGCAATGTTGTAAGAAAGCCATGCTAGTTTATTAATTAATTACAAAATTGACTATATTGGGACGATTTATTAGAAAAATCTCGGCGGATTTCAGCATTTGGAATGTCTTTCTATCTGATATATTGACTACATTTATCCGAATGGCGGCCATCTTGGAAAATGGCCACCGGATGCGAATTTCAAGTGGCTAGCACTTTTTTCTGATTCAGGGACCCTCAATGACTTACCATACCAAAATTCATGCTTGTATCACAAAGTGAACGATTAGGCCAAATTTTCGGAGTTGTGCGCCCCACTAGAATGTTTACGACAGCGCTTGAAAAAGTTCTGATATGTAACAACCACACTCGAAAAAATCCGATGTTTTATGAATCTCAAAATGGCCTACTCTCTTACGAACAGAGCGTATTCTCCCTACATTCCATTTCGATAGAATACTCTCTGTTCTCGCGGGGTCGTTTCACGTCTAATCTCGGGGCCTTGGCGGGATTTCGGTATCCAATCGTCGCCAATATACTCATAAACAATCGAAATTTCTGATACAAGAAATGATTGGCTAACGCTTCAAATTACCAGCTTCCACCAAAAATAGAAGCGACGTAATGTATACGTAATCAAGTACCGAGTATTTACGCTTTCGCTACGTTTTGAGACATGTACAGCTGCATTTACCTTACTAAATTTCCGTTACCTATTGGTAACGGAAAATTTACTCATTGAAAACAGACTTTATATGAGTAGCTATCGCAAATTTATCTGGAATACACCAAAATTCGTAGGACATGTGTATTTTACAGATATCTGTCAGTTGTAGTGGTAAGTGCATAGTGATAAACATTGCCGAAATACCATGTGAAAATGCAAATAACTTCCCTACTTTAGATATGAAATATGTCTTTGAAACATGAACACCGAACTGTGTTTACAGTATCATGTAGTAAGTTCAATGATATGATCATCATACATTACGTTATAGATCATTAGCACCAAATTGCGCACCTGTTTTCCATTAAATTTGATTTTGGTATCGGAAATTTCAAAAAAGGTATCGGAAATTTGGTATCGGAAATTTCAAAATTATCACATTTTGTCCTGTGTTTTCTATTATATTGCCATTATGTACAAATACTTTAGCAGTATACCATTTCCCTGATCACATTAACACTTTAATCTATGAATTATCAAACCATATTGCCAAAAGAGCACTTAGTTTAGTATAACGGAAATTTCATGTTTTTACTTTTGATGAGGGGTACCTCGCTATCGCAGCATTTAGCAATTTTATTTCGTAAAATATCAACCTGGTTTATGTCATTCTCAAAAATAATTATATGAATCAAAGTGTAAGGAAAATGACGACGAAATCTATCGGAGAAACTGTGTTTAAACCAAGTGTCAAATTAAGGTAACGGAGATTTCTTCAATCTTTGGAATTTTGGCGATACTTGCTTGACCTTAATTATTTTTGTTTTTATGACGGACAAATAATAAAAGATGTACTTTTCAAAAACTTAGGTCATTGACGGATGTTTTTAAATGCATATACAGTGGATAAAATGAATCTATTTGTTTGAAAGTACCACGTTTATTTACTCTACTGCGTCTGGCGACATCACGGAAATTTAAAAATACGACCTTATTTTTGATATTTTGAAGAAACGAGTCTCTCAATTTTCTTGAAATGTTTAACACAGTTGTAAAGTGATCTGCACTAATGTAAGGACTATCAAAATTCAATGTACTACGTTTCTTCAGTTAGATAAATACCGGCGACAGGGGTGGCGCCTCTAAACTGAATTTGTGCGCAAAACTTGGATATGATATTAAAAGAAATTCAGGCCTGTGGAGCGACTCAAGACCTTCAGGTCTTTCTAGTTTTGGATTTTAATATGGCCAAGATCCCTCATAATATGAGAATACCTGCATAGGACTAGAATATAGCTGTAGGACAAGGACTCTAGGAATATTATGAGATATAGCTGTCTGGTTAAGGGTAAGGTGTCATACTGCACTCAGAAATTCTGGTAAACATTACAAGATATTTAGACATGGATAACCTTAAAATTGTTTTGGGTTTCTCTCTGCCAAATATCCGATATTTGTAAACACTCAGACATCTGATACTCTGTGTTTCTTTCAGTTTGGGAAAATATATGAAGTTAAAACCCTTTACTAAACAAGACATGGCCATGGTCGTTTCACAGTTGGAAGCGCATATATGACTCTCATTCTTGAGGTCCTGGTTACGGCAAATATCTTTCCAGACAAAATTGTCTCCCACCAATTTTAATGGTTTGATATTTTTAAACTATGTGGGTGAGCAACTGGAGGCCCAGTTAGATTGTTGTGGTACTGGTATGAGATATGATAGGAATCCATTGTTAGATGCTCCAGTTGAAAATTGAGTTAAACACCAATAAATCAAATCAAGCAAAAAAGACATTGTTTTGATGTCTCCAGTGTATGATATAAATGGCATTCAAAATAATTTAGGGAGAAGAAGAAAATGCTGCATATCAACATTGTCTTCTTTTCCCTAAATGCTTTCCACATTCTACAATAATGCAGTATCCTGATTTTCATAATACCAATTTTGTCGACTGCAACTTTATTCAAATTGGACTAGCTCAAATTAAAATACCCCTGTGATTATTTGTCACCATCATGGTCTATGCTGTTTCAAGTTTCTTCCATTTGTCAAAATTTTGAAGAGATTTATTTTCTTGCAGTCTGTGAAAGGTTGGTTAATTGATTGGCGGTTTAGTGCAACTGTCAACTTCTTTGATCACATGACAGCGGCTGGAGCACCTAACCTTGGATTCCTGGCATTTTTTTCACCAGTACTACAATATCCAAACCGAATCTCCAGTTGCTCTCTAAATTAGATGATTTACAATTTCAAACTCATTTGTGATAGACAAATGACTTTAGTCAAATGTCAAAAATGATACTAGCCAAGCCTGGCTTCGATTTACATCTACTTCAATGAATTATGATACTAACTTATTTAGATTTCCGGGCTTGGCAGTATTCTGAGAAAGGTCTTTAAAAGCTAATTATTGATGATGAATCCTGTATACTATAATGATAGGCTCCAATCCAATACTAACTAAAAATTAGCTATTATCACATCTATCTATATGAAATCTTATTCTAGACTAGAAGATGGAGCCAATCTCAATGATAGATCTTTTGACTTGGATATATGCCCCCTTGCTGTGTCATTGATAATTTGCTGTGCACAGAGGTTACTGTGAGCTTATTTTTGATTTATCGATATATCTAAATGTTTTTCTGCAGAAATGTCTTGACTGCAGCTTGTTTTAAGCCTCAGTTACAACATCCTCGGAAACCCTGCGGTCATAGCTACACTACATGACCCCTAGGGCACTCGGCGAGGAAAACTTTGTATTAGCCGCTCCCAAATGCCGCCGTTTCATTGGTTCCATCATCATTTCATGATGGGTGAGTAGACCAATCAAACTGGCCGATACAAATTGCCAACCTCTAAACGGTGATTACGTCAGAGGTACGTAATTTAATCCTGATTCAGGGTAGATAACTGCGTAGGAGATTGATAAATCGCTTCGGGTAAGTTGTCAATATGGAGGATTACTATCGTTTAGCGTGTGAAAAATTTAATTATTCAAGTTTGAAAGACTTCCAAAGAGAAACTTTCCCTATCTGTCTATGTCAAAGCTGAATGACATGTCAGCGATCTGTAATTGTTTATCTCGTTGTCGCACAAATTACATCTTATCATGGGCGCAGCCATATTGGTTTTAATTGACAACGCATTGACTTATGATAGCCGTTATTTGATTGGGCCTTGCACTCACGTTTCGTATCGATTTTTGGCGGCTAATTCAAAGTTTAAGTGGCCAAGTGCCCCAGGGGTCATGTAGCGTGAGCTATGACGGCTGTGGTTTCCGAGGATGCAGTTACAAGGTTTTCTAAGAAAAGTAGCGATATACTTGTTGAACAGCATTCTTGTATGTCTTCAACAGTTCTTGGTCTAGTTAAACTATCATTCTTCCCACTTCAGTCATATTTACATCAGTTTTGCTCTCAACCCCTATCCATATGGCAAAAATTTGGACTGTTTTAATTTGATAGCTGCTGCAGACACCAAAATGCATTTTGATAAAGATAGTATTAATGTGTACAGTATTTCATAGAAACTATTGAGACAAAAGGAGAAAATGCTGGTTATCAGCAAGCAGGGATCCAGGAGTGGGGCCAATGCAGTCAGGTCCCCTCTGGAAAACATGAGCCCTCTCTGGAAAAATATTTTGATCAGTAATATCTTCTTTTGCCTCATGTTTTCCCAAGCTTTCCAATATTAGGGACAGCAAAAATCATTCTTTATTGGGAAATGGTGAAAACATGTTAATATTGTTTAAACTCTTGGCAAAAGTTTCAAAATATGCAATAAAACTCTACACAATTTATTGCCTTGAATTACATGATTACAACTTTACTGGAAACAGATGCCCAGAAACTGTACAAAATTAGTCTGAGAGAACAATTTTGATGTATATTTTCCTATGAAATTTCGGGTTGAACATTTTAGAGAATTTTTATCTGCTATAACAGAATGTGAATTGAGGATTTTGAAAGAATTTTCTGATACAAATTTTCAAGGGCCGACACCTCAAATTCCCATCATCGGCCAAAAATAGAATCAATTAACCCTTTCCCAAACAAGACCTGGTTTTGACATCCCTAGCAGAAATGGTATGGGAAAGCATTGAGACAAAAGAAGAAAATGCTGATGTTCAGCATTTTCTCCTTTTGCCTCTATGTTTTCTTATGCTATATTATTAAAAAATTGCACCTTTAGTAACATCCATTTAGTCGTCTGCAGCAGTTTTCAAATTGAAACATCCTAAAATGTTGTTGTTTGAGAAAGGGTTAATGGTGTTCAGTATGATGCACATTGCACAAGTAATTTATCATGGCGAATATTGCAGATTATGATTTTCTAATGTTTAATTCTCAACGTATCTTGCTATGTTTCTGACAGTTTGTATTTTTGTGTAACCCATTATCATACATTTTTAAAGTGACATTTCACAATTATTTTTACATAAATTTTACTTTTATTCTATCTGAAAGAGCATCTATTCTTATGGAAATTCTGAAAATTTCAAGTCAAAATATTGAACCGTTTACGAGAAATAAATATTTTTGTGCTAAAGTTGGACAAATTGTTGTGGACAACAGTTCAGATTTACATAGAATTTGTCATTTCTGTCTCAACTTTAAAGGCGCATTTTTCACTTATAAATAACAACTTCAAAAAACTGATACCATTTCTACCCATTAGAATAAACAATCTTTGCATCAAGACATACAGTCAGATCTCTTTATGTCGAACCTCCCTTAGCCGAAGTTCTCCATACGTCGAAGTAATTTTCAAGTCCCGATTCTTTTGTTCTTTATTTCTATATATTTCAACCTCTATACGTCGTTTTCTCTTGCACGAACTTCCTCTATACGTCGAACCAATTTCGAAGTCCATTCCCCTATATTTGCACACATTCACACCTCTACACGACGAACCTCAAACTTACACGATGATAATTGCAATCAAGTCAGTTTTTCACACCTTTCGACCCGTCAACTCGAGCAATCAACACAGGTGTTTACCTTTATCGAATATTGATTTTTACCTGATTGTGTTTGATTTTTCGTATTTATTACTGTTGAGGACGTCAAAAGTGGCATATTTAATGATTCAAAATAAAAAAGACCCAGGAAATTGTAGGCCCCTATACAGCGTTACATTTCGGCGGTGAAAGTGCGAAACCTCGCATGTAGATTTTTGCAATTTACAAAGTAAAACATTGTGTGCCCAGTTAAGACAATTCTTAAAGGTTTTGAGATATTTTACTGATAAATATTAATGACACCTTATTAGTAAACAATGTGTCCAAATATCAAGTAAACCTTTCAGTTTGGAAAAAGTAATTGCACTTTTTTCCTTCCCTTTAAAAATCTTCAAAGAACGAGGTAGGAGGTTTTGCATTTACAACGACGATTTGTTATCCACAATGACTACAGAAGCATCTAACGCTTATTCAAAGCAGGACTTGTTTGGAAAAGGACCCGGGTCAACAAGGGGGGGGGGGGGGGGGTACTCCGACCGACATGACGTGACGTGCCCATAAAAGCGATGATGGCCGCTGGTCTTCAAAATATCTCTTCGTCGAACATTCTATAAGTCGAAGTTTTCTCGTAGGTCCCACGAAGTTCGACATAGAGAGATTTCACTGTACTTTTAAAAAATGAAATAAATGTGAAATGTCACTTTAAACAATTACTAATAATGATTCTCAATTTCTGTAGTCATGAATGTGACATCTTTATCTTGAAAATATGCATGAATTATACAATATCATATCAAGTTGGTTGATAAATTTACCATGTCATGTATAAAAGAGTCTAGCGTCTATACAAAAACTTGGAAAACCTTTCCCAAACTGCAAAATTTCAGGATTCTCCCCAGGATTCTGCGGGTGACATAATGTATGTTAATTAAATTGCACAATTTGTATATGATTTAGTAGAGAAAATATTGAGGCAAAAGTAGAAAATGCTAGTCACCAGCATTTTCTTTTTTTGTCTCAATGTTTTCCCAAGCCTCTTCTACTGGGGACGTTGAAACCTGTTCTTGTTTGGGAAAGGGTTAAGTTTGGTATTAACAGGCATTGCTATTTGGAGTTACAGAAAATATGTACTGAGAGAGAATATTGAGTGATTCCCATTCAAGCCCTACTCAAAGGATAAGATCTGCCGATATGCAGTTTAAAATTGTGTGGTAACCATAGTGAAATTTTGTGGTTAGAAAATCGAGGTCAGTTTTTATGGCTTGTTTGTGCTACGATTAGTCATCAGATTGAAAAATATTGTGAAGTTTATTTATTAAAATGAAATGGACTTAAAACTTTAAGATATGAATATAAAGATGTGATTTTAATGCAGGTTTGCTATTTAAATGCAATTTTATGAAAAATTCTGTTTGATGTTATAGTTTTAGTGCAATTGCATTCATTTGCTATGTATGACTGGAAGTATGATTTCATTCTACATTATTACCGCTGCAGAATGACATGATTGAGCGTAACCTCTATTATCATAATTACACGCTTGACTGGTTGTCCTAGTGTATCTCCGTTAGTTCTCGTTCAAGTCCGTGAACCAAGTTTAAAAGTTTATATACCTTTTAAATGGGCCATTATGTAACTACATACGTGTCGTTGAAATATAGACGTGCGAGTTCCTTTGACCTGGAGGTTCGAGGTTCGAAACACGAACGATTATTTTTTTTCTTTTTTTTTCGATTTCTTGTTTTTTCGATGGATTTGTATTGAGCAGTTATCAAATTTTATGATATGATTTTTCCCTTTTATGTATATATGTAGTTTAATTTATCTAATCTGTAAAGTTATTCTTCAATATCTAAGCCCAAGTGATATTATACGAACGCGAGAAAACAGATTGTTTTCAATAGTTTATATGTTAGCACGAGAACAGCAAAGAATTTTGTGCTATGCCTGAGATAGACTGGGTTTACCACAGTGTTTTAATAAACCATCAGTGTTGTTATACAATCTCGAAACAACGGCTTTAATCAATCCGTAGTTACGAGATTTTATGACAACACCAATGAAATTTACTATTTGTTAGTCCGAAATAATGCCACGGTTAAATGAATAAAATCGTTCCCTATTGCGTATTTCGACGCATTAAAACAATCTCTTCAAAGAGTTCAACGTAGTTCACAAAAAGAAAAAAACGGTTACGGGGATTTGAACCTCGATCCCACTAGGCTGAAGGCGTCGCACTTTTCCTCTCGACCACTCAGCCAGGTATTCAATGGTAGGTCCATTAGATTATAGAAATGTTACTTTCCGACCAAAACATGCCGATCTTTAACGATGATTGTCGGAGACAAACGGATTTCCTCGAGGATAAATGTATTCAAATGAAAATTTATTCATTGCATAAAGTTCAAATCATGTCAATGTGTTTTATTAATAATTTGACAGAGTGACATTATTAATATAGTCATGTTACATTTTGCTGCTTTTCAACAAAAACCTCGTATCTGCAGCTTGTTTTAAGCTGCAGTTACGAGGTTTTGTCAAAAGCGATGATTTGCTTAGAATGATGTTTTACAAAATATTATCTAAATAGTGTTCCTGTTTGTCTGTTTTCAGGTAACTGTAAGAGACAGATCTACTGATTAACCCAGCCAGGTAGGGCTTATCAGTTATGTAATCAGGCTTTCTACTTCATTTACACTGAATAGCTTACTTAATCCTTTCCTAAACATCAGTTAATGTGCCTATCAGAGAAGGGTTTGGAAAATATTGAGAGGTAAAGAAGAAATTGCTGATAACCAGCAATTTCTCCTTTTCCCTCAATATTTTTTTGCTAAAATGTTAAAATAATCATTTTCATTACCATTCATTTGTGCATCTGCTGCAACTTTGAAGCAGCTTAAAACTTTTTTGTGTTGGAAATGGTTAAGTCATGGCTCTTTATTGTTGAATTTCACTCTTTTCTGCAGCATTATAGATTAACCCATTACCAGAGGGCAAAATATTTTACTTGTCGAACTGCAAACATGTTGAAGATGACAAGAGAATAAAATTTTTCTGTTTTTGGTCTTTATTGGAAGAAAACATTGTCTGAAATGAAGAAGTTGCTTGTCATGAACAATTTCTTCATTTCCCAGTGAAGTCTTTTGACCCCACACAAAATAAATCCTTTATAAAACATGATGGGAAATGTAGAAATTGCTTGTGAAAAGCAATTTCTCCATTTCCCACAATGTGTTCTATCCATAATATTAAAAAAATGTAAAATTTCATCAACTTGAAATTGTCGTCTGCAACATCTTTGAATTTAGACTAGCCGCCTGGTAATGGGTTAAGGTAGTCTACCCGTAATGAGATTCTTGTGAGGTCGGATTATTCGGGCGATATCGAAAAAAAAATGGCAGTGGAACTTTCCACCACCGAATGTTTACGACAGCGCTTGAAAAAGTTCTGATATGTAACAACCACACTCGAAAAAATCCGATGTTTTATGAATCTCAAAATGGCCTACTCTCTTACGAACAGAGCGTATTCTCCCTACATTCCATTTCGATAGAATACTCTCTGTTCTCGCGGGGTCGTTTCACGTCTAATCTCGGGGCCTTGGCGGGATTTCGGTATCCAATCGTCGCCAATATACTCATAAACAATCGAAATTTCTGATACAAGAAATGATTGGCTAACGCTTCAAATTACCAGCTTCCGCCAAAAATAGAAGCGACGTAATGTATACGTAATCAAACCAGATCAAACTGAAAGATTTTGATTCGATAATTCAAATGTTACCGGCTTCAGCCAAAAATAGAAGCGACGTAATGTATACGTAATGATCATGCAAGATAAAACTGAATGATTTTGATTCGATAATTCAAATGGTGTGCTATAATTAGATTATGACGACCAAATAGGCTGTTGGCGTACCGAAAACTGCAGAGGTCATATTTGATGGTTTAATCAATAGAGCTCGGCATGGAGAGTAAAAATGGCCATGTTACCACTAATAGACTTTAGTGTCATTGGCCAGTCAGTTTATGCTGTTAGATATTTTGATTGGGTTTTCCAATCAATGCTAATTGGATTAAATAAATACCCATTTTGTATAAGATTGGATAAAAATCAGACAATGCAGCAGTTGATCATTTGTAACAATGTTTGGAATACGGCTGAAATAAGGGTAAACATCCTCAGATTGTCGCATTTCAACAAAAACCTCGTAACTGCAGCTTGTTTTAAGCTGTAGTTACAAGGTTTTTGTTGAAATGCAGTGAGATAATATTGAAAAGGTGGATCCTTTTTATGAATGCTCATCAAAGTGTGAATCTTGGCCATTTTGTAACAGTTGATGAGATAAAAAGTTGCCTTTGGGAGAAAATATTGTCATAGAAACCTATGAAAAAATTGCCGCTTTTCAACAAAAATCTCGTAACTGCAGCTAGTTTTAAGCTGCAGTTACGAGGTTTTTGTTGAAAAGCGAGGAAAATGTAAATTTCAATATGATGTAGTCTCCCTGGGATATCAGATGGTCATCTATTTGTCTGGCTGCCTGATGATTTTGTGTGAATGGAAAAACTAGAGGCATCTAAATGGCTGGCAACATGCGAAAATAGAGTGAGAGGACCTGTGAAAAGTTCATTTAAGTTCAAGAATTGTTCAAGAATGTTCTAGAAAGTTAAATGGCACTTCTAGAACTGTTCTTCACCTCTAGACAGCACACACAAAATTAAACTTATTACCAGACTGCAAGATTTTAGACATGTCCAAATTCAAAGATGATGCAGAGGACACTTTCGAGTGAATGAAATTTAAATTGTTTTTGGTCTTTTTGGGTAGAAAACATAGTGGGAAATGAAGAAATTGCTTGTTTAAAGCAGTTTTTTCATTTTCCCACAATGTTTTCCAAAGCCATGATGTTGAGGAGTGTCAAAAAGCTATGTGGGAATGGGTTGAAACCTGTATCATGTATAAAATATTTTATATTTGATTACTTTGTGTGTTTCAAAGAATTGGTATAGTGGTAGGTTTTGAGCTTTGGGATTGAAGGGTCCTTGATTCAAATGCCTCCTTTGCCATCGGAATTTTTTTGGACAAAAAGTTACCCCAAAGTGCTGACCTCTTCATTGGTTTACACTTTGATGAAACTCAGGCCCTAGGCCCTGGTTTCTCAAAAAACTTAAGTACATACTCATGAGTACATGCTCAACTTCAATGTAATATTCTCCAACGTTGAAGGGTATTCGATTGAAGTGCACATGAATTTCGTCTGATTTGAGTATCATTGTGCTCAGATTTGAGCATGAGAACATGCTTAAGTGTTTTCCAGAAAATGGGGCCTGGTCTTCTTTAAATAAGTTAAAAAAGTCTTAAACCAACCTCTAAAATAATACCACCCTATAGATCTAGTAAAAACTGAATCATTTATCAGTATAATGGAAGTATAGGTTTGTTTGATATATTTGTCCAGTAAATGTAAGATGATGAGAAACTTGGAATAACCCAGACACATACATCATTCACAAATCCTTCACCCTACAGTCTCAGAAAAGTCACTTTTTAGCTCACCTGAGCACGAAGTGCTCAAGGTGAGCTATTGTGGTCACTCAATGTCCGTCGTCCGTCCGTCCGTCCGTCTGTCTGTCTGTCCGTCTGTCTGTCAACAATTTGGTGTTAACACTCTAGCATCCACAAAAGTTGGCCAATCTTAATCAAACTTGGTCAAAGCAAGTATGGTCATAAGTTCTCGGATGAGTTCGATTATGGGCCTGATCGGACTTGGAAGTCTGGAGTTATTTGCCCTTGAACGTAAAAAATAGCTAGTTTTGACCTTGTTAACACTCTAGCATCTACAATTATTGATCAATCAAGACAAAACTTGGACATAATTTTGGAGACCATAAGATCTCACATGAGTTCAATTTTCAGTCTGATCTGACCAGAAAGACGAGAGTTATGTGCCCTTGAATTTGACAAAATTGCCATTTTTGGCAGTTTTCGACCTTGTTTACACTCTAGAATCTACAATTATTAATCAATCAAGACGAAATTTGGACACAATGTTGGGGATCATAAGATATTGAATGAGTTCGATTTTTAGTCTGATCTGATTAGAAAGTCGAGAGTTATGTGCCCTTGAATTTGACAAAATTGCCGTTTTTGACTGTTTTCAACCTTGTTAACACTCTATAATCTACAATTATTAATCAATCAAGACAAAACTTGGACACAATGTTTGGGATCATAAGATCTTGGATGAGTTTGATTTTCAGTCTGATCTAATCAGAAAGTTGAGAGCTATGTGCCCTTGAACTTGACAAAGTTGCCGTTTTTTACTGTTTTCGACCTTGTTTATACTCTAGAATATACAGTTATTGACTAATCAAGACAAATTTTGGACACAATGTTGGAGACCATAATATCTTAAATTAGTTTGATTTTCAGTCTGATCTTACCAGAAAGAGGAGAGTTATGTGCCCTTGAATTTGATAAAATTGACATTTTCGGCTGTTTTTGACCTTGTTTGCACAATTATTAACCAATCAAGACAAAACTTGGACCCAATGTTGGGGATCATAAGATCTCGGATGAATTTGATTTTCAGTCTGATCTGATCAGAAAGTGGAGAGTTATGTGCCCTTGAATTTGATAGAATTGCCATTTTCGGCTGTTTTCGACCTGTTTTACACTCTAGACTCTACAGTTAGTAATTAATAAAGACAAAACTTGGACACAATGTTTGGGACATAAGATCTCAAATGAGTTCGATTTTCAGTCTGATCTGATCAGGTAGTCGAGAGTTATGTGCCCTTGAATTTGAAAAAAACTGCTTTTTCGGCTGCTTTCGACCTGTTTTACACTTTAGACTCTACAATTAGTATTTAATAAAGACAAAACTTGGACACAGTTGGGCACCATAAGATCTCGTATAAGTTGGATTTTCACAACGTTATTGACCATAAGTTCGTTCTCAGTCTTAAAGTCATGAATATTAATTGAATTGAACAAAAGTGTTGCTCATATCATTTTGGTTCAGGTGAGCGATATAGGACCATCATGGTCCTCTTGTTTGTCTAACTCAGTGATTGTCACATTAGAGGAGCATATTGTCGCTTTTCAACAAAAAACCTTGTAACTGCAGCTTGTTTTAAGCTGCAGTTATGAGGTTTTTGTTGAAAAGCAACAAAATGTAGTTTGTACATGTGTATGGATGTTGTTTTGATGAGAGGAAAATACATCAAATGAAATGTTGTGAACTATTTAGACAGAAATGCAGTAACTTCAGCTTTTGCCAAGCAAGTAAAGTAAAGGTGGTTTATAGTCTCAATTTTTTCTTGAATGAGGGTGTCAAAAGGCGTCACTAGCTGTGTGGAAATGGTCTATACTATTCACCATTGACCTGCATTGTATTATCAAGGTGTATTCATGTATTTATGAGGTCATTCTAGTCCTAAACTATTATAAAGTCTTCAAATTGATAAATTAAAGATAATCTTAAGTAGGCTTATTAAAGGATAAAAAGAGACTGGTACTGTTAAAACATTCCTAAACAATACTATTTTAGACTTGTTTGTTGTTTCTCTCATCGGATGGATAATGCAGACGTAAGTTATGTCATTGGTTTATTATATTGAGCACTATACAATTTATGTTTATGTCATTGAATTTTTGAAAGTGTTCTTTTTGCTTTTAGTTAGGCAGATATATCCAAAATTTGGGGTCAATCATTCACTTTTTCAGGAAAGCGCCAAATTTGGCACACATGTAGTATAGACCCATACAAATGATTTCCTAGGTAGATCCCAAAATCTGACCTCCCGGATGGCCGCCATATTGAATTGCAATATGGCCGCCAATTTTGATTTGTTAAGAGCAATATCTCCCTTATTATTGCAGATATTGACTTACTTTTTGCGTCTACGCCTTTATTTGAAGTACCAGCGGATCAAATGAATTCATTCATATATGCATGTGGAATGGCCATCTTGGATTTCAAAGATGGCCGCCACTAATTAATGTTTTTGTTAACATCCGATGAAAATCTTTATTAATACAAACACAATTTTAGGGTAAACACCAACTCTATGAATAGTTGTTGTCTCAACGAGACTCTTTTCAAATTGGTTCGAGATGGCAATTTGAATTTCAAGATGGGCGCCATTATGTCGATGAGTTTATTCTCAATCTTTCACAATACACGTGATCGACGTACCAATGGATCATATAGTCATTGAATTGTCCCAGTTATGATTTAAGGTGCAAAAGGTATAGGGAATTTTTCAAAATTTAAGTTTGAAGTAAAAGGAAGATTACCATGTTAAGTTTTGTCTGGCTGCCATGTTCCAAGATACATGGTATTGATAAATAGACATAAATAGCAATCTTTTAAATTTGCAAAAAGTTACTTTATCTTTTTTTATAAACAGAGCTTGTTAATATTTATAATTCCCCCGTATCGAGAGATTGGGGCAAATTGTTTTACTTGTGTCTGTCTGTCTGTTCGTCTGTCCGTTCGTCTGTCTGTCTGAAAACTTAACATTTGCCTTTTCTCGGAAAGTATTGGACATTCAGAGCTCAAATTTTGCATGTTACCTTATTTCAATGATATCTACCTGTTCAATGCAATATGACCTTTATAAGGGCCATTAGTTAACCCTTAGCAACCCTGTACACGAAAACTTAACATTTTATAAAAATGTCCATTTCGAGGGGGGGGGGGGGGGCATTTGTGTTTCACAAACACGTCTTGTTTGAATATTGAATTTTCAACATCAAAGAATATCGTGTTCCTTTCTTATACAAAGTACATGGTTGCCATACTCAGATAACTGAATGACTATGTAAAGTGTACATTTCTTAAAAAAATCATGGTACATTAACACTATTGGTGCTTATCAAAGATGGCTACCACAAGAGAAAGTAATGCATGATTATATGAACAATGGGTTCATATAGTGATTAACATCATAAAAACTCATTTCACTTTTGGAATTTGAAGCAGAAGATGGAAACCATTTTAAAAGAAATGACAAATGGGATTTGTCGATGATTACTATCATGTTTCGTGATTATGATATTGTTCCATTACCAAATAAGAGATGCCAAACAAAACTTGAATATTCCTTCAAATTTAATTATTCCTTCTTTTCGTCCCCTTTTTAGCGTGAATATTAGTAGAAAAGGGGGTTAAACTATTCCAGACATCAAGGTGGCAGTGTTGTCGTAATGCTTTATTTAAGTTTGTATGTGCAACTGTCATATCTGTTTCTATAAAAGCTATTGCACTGAAACTTTTCACATGCTTCTGTGATATCAGACTCTAAGCAAGAATTCGTTTATCTGAAAATTGATTTCGTGAAGATTTACCCTCTTCGGACATAATTATACATTCTTGGTAAAGTTTTTGCGTGCAATCGCATATATCTGTGATAACTTTATTTCTGTTTGGGCGTGCTTCTGTGATTGCTAGCAATGGGAGGCGATGTTACTGGCAGTGTTGTTGAAGACTGGGCCAGTGCGAGATTGCATGTTGGTTGTGGAGTTTCTGTCTGTTCGATTGCAGGTGCCGTAGAAACAACAACAAACGAGTTTTTACTATTCAGCACTCAATAGTTCTTCGACTGATCTTGATTAAAGTAAAACCATAAATTGTAGTTTGTAAATAGATAATTGTCCAAGATACATTATCATATATGTTATTTGTGCAATTCCTGGCCCTACTTATCGATATTCTATGACGAGATTCAAATGCACATATGTATGAAGAAAGCATTTATTTCCAAAAAAAAAAAAAAATGTAATTTTAAAAAAGAGCATTTACAACTGGCAGTTAAAAACCACCATAAAGTTCAATTTAATAGAAATGTGAAAAGAATGTGAAATAACATACAGTTATTTTCAGCCTGCTTCCATGTACATGTACACAGTTGTTGCTTTTCAGTATTCTTCCATTTATTTTGTCACTGAATATGGTGCTAGATCAGAGATCTGCTGCACAGACTTGAAGGATACATGCGTTTTTTTGCAAACCTATGTTGTGTGTAAGTTATCACTATGCGCACAAATGTTGTCCTGCATTCATTTCACAAATGAAGCAGCAATACTTGTCAGCATATTTCATTCTGGTTCTTGTCTTCTTGATTTAATTGTACACATGAGGTCCAGATTTCAATTCAAAGATATTTTTTTATTCGTTAATTCATTCTTCCTACATGACAACCACTAAAGATTTGGGTGGAGGCAACTACTTGCCCCCATTTTTTCTGCCTAGACAATCCATGTATTATATCAATCAGCAAATCATTCGCTTAAGGTGTGAGACACTTTACTTAAATTCACCTATACGTAAAATTTAGGCAGACATTGACAGATTATTTGTATCACTTGTAATTCTAGAAATAAAGACAAAATGCAAATGATAGGCAATTTGTGTAAGTAGGTGGCGATCCAACATGTATGTACAAGTGATGTACAAGTGATTTCAATAGACCCAAAGTCCTCTCAAACATTGAGGGTTGACGCATAAGTCATTTACTACATCTCTTACTGAAGCCATCTCTGTGTAGAAGAGATATCTGTCATTTGTTTATCAACATTCTTGGATATTTCTTTTTAAAGATTGCATAACCATATCAAATTCACAGTGCGGCAATTAGATGTAATAGAAAAGTTCTTTGTTAAACAATTGTACCATTTTCGTCGGCGGCCATCTTCAATTACAAACATGCATTCAGTTATTATAACAAGAGCTGTCCGAAGACAGCGCGCTCGACTTCTAAGTGCTTAGTATAAAGGGGGCATAACTCCAAATATAGTGGAGCCAGGGTCATGGGCCCTGGTAGTAAGGTAGAGGGTGTGATGGTGAATACATATTCCAAGTTTAGGTTGAATCTCTTTGATAGTATGAAAGTTATTGATGTTTGAAAAAACTTTAACCTTTGTTGCAACGCCAACGCCGACGCCGACGCCCGGTTGACAATATAAGCTCTCATTTTCTTCGAAAAGTCGAGCTAAAAATGGGACATTTCTCAATCTCAATAAATAAATGTAAATGTAAATAAGTAGCAACTCTCGGTAACAAATTTGAAGTAAACATTTGCCCATTTGAAAGATTATTATTCATTAAATGGCATCCATTTAAGAACATGGCAGCCAGAAGGAACTTCTGGTATTTATCACCTTATACCTCAAAATGTTCATATTGAACAACGTTTTCACTAATTTTATGCTTAAAACACAATCTGTACTACGTCATATCTTATCTGCTCCACTTATAATTATGTCAACTATATTTTGCGGCAAAATGATAATAATAAATGAAATACTGGACGACTTACGGGCGGCCATCTTGAAATTGAAATGGCCGACTCAAATTCTTTTAAAAATGATTTTATTGAAAAAAAATCTGGTAAAAGTGTTTGAAAGGCATTGCAAGATCATTTGTATCAATTATAATTCGAAAGATATAAACAGAACAGATATTAGTGGCGGCCATCTTTGAAATCCAAGATGGCCATTCCAAACGCATATATGAATTCATTCAAATATAGGTGTAGACGCAAAAAGTAAGTCAATATCTGCCATAATAAGGGAGATATTGCTCTTAACAAGTCAAAATTGGCGGCCATATTGGAATCCTATGGCGGCCGCCAGGAGGGTCAGATTTTGGGATCTACCTAGGAAACCATTTGTGTGGGTCTATACTACATGTGTGCCAAATTTGGTGCTTTCCTGAAAAAGTGAACGATCATATGCCATATCTGCCTAACTATTTCAATCCCTTTTTTTAAGGTAACATAATTATTCAATGTTCTTTTCTCAAACCAGTAAGCAAATTTTCTGGAAATTTGTGAGGAAAGGGCTTTAGATGAAGGTTATCAAAACTGATAGAAGAATTTGGTTCAGTTCGAAACTGTGGCTGTCGTGGCATTTTAAAACAGGCAAACTATTTAGGGACAGTTGGAAAGAGTTTTATTTCTTCAGAAGTCCAATGACAGGCAATATGTAGGACAATTCGAACAAACTTTGATACAAATGGATCATTAATCATTCAGGTTAACGGTACAGGTCCATCATGGTCCTCTTGTTTCAAAGTTTTGGAAAGTATGTGTAAAAACGAATGAATATTTGGATTAAGATCAAATAATCATGTCTAACTTTTCCATCACTGAGTCACAAAGTCTCCTAGCCATGATCCAATATTGCTAGAATGTAATAAATATTTTAATGAGACTTTTAAAAATTGTAGAAAATGCCCATGGGCAGGTTTAAAAAAAATGTGACCAAAGTGTGACATTTAAATGTTAAGAATAACAGCCAATTTTACAGAATATCAACCAGATTTCTTAATTAGGGTGGCTAAAAACTGTTCTAAATGGTTAAGCAGTGCCCAAATTATATTTTAAATTCATGTTCACTACCTTTTGGCTAAAATTGTGTGCACAATCTTGCAAAATGACAACAAAAAAGCGTTTCACTCCCGACAGCATATATATTGCGCAATATGAGAAATTGTAACCCACGAATCACTAAAAAGTAGAGTGCAGAATGACCACAAGGTTGATGGCTTCCTAAAAAAATTGAATGGTAGATTTCTAGCTGAATAGACAAAAATGAGAACACATTTTGAAAAATAAAAGTGTTTCACTCCTGACATAAAATTCAGAGGGGTATTGTATAAAACAGGCTCCACATCCTAAACCAATGAAGATAAGATAAAAAGTAATTTTAAGATGATGATGCACATGTTGTTATATGAATTACAAGTGCTTATTGTAGTATCCTGTCACTGTCTTCTATTTACCATAGCTTAGAAACTTGGTAAAAGTGTTAAGTGTCACACAAAAACGTTTCACTCCTGACATTTTTGACATGTTTTAATGACATATCTTTTTCATTTGTGAAGCGATTTTCTTTAAACTTGGTACCCAGTATATAGACACAATAACACATCTTTTTAGCTTTGATTGGGTTGAATATGTTTCTCTATAAAAGCCGTGGCATGTAAAAAGTGAATGGTCACATTTTTTTAAAACTTGCCCCCATGTTCTTTATCAGATGGAATGAATTTGTTTTACAATCTAACCACCAAGCTCTCTTAAAATTTCATGCAATTTTTTGCCAGTGCCTTAATTCTGGTTGCCATAGGAACCTTTTTGAGGCAAAAACCTAAATTCCCAAATGCATTTTTGAATATTCTGAATTCATGATGAATTCTGTCAGGGGCAAATTAACCCATTACCAGAAAATGAAATTTTAGAAGGTCTTAATCCAAAGAGGTTTCAGACGACAATTTCAAATGAATAGAATTTCACAAACAATTTTTTCATTTTCTTCAAATGTTTTCCGAAGCCTTTATTTTGTTGGGCGTCGAAAGGTGTCACTGTTATGTAATGGTTTTACCCCTTCCCAAGATGACAAAATTAGAGCCTGGTCCAAATTGAAAGTTGAACTTTGTTAAATTTTAAATTGTAGAAGCCTTCAGGGGAATGGAAGAATATTTAGGTATCAAAGCATAAGGACTTTTTTGTCAGATCTTGTCTCAACTGTTATTTTTCTCAATTTCTCTGTTTTCCGCATCTTTCAAATTGTATTTTGAGTGAAAAATTACATCAATGCTAATGGAAACCGCCTGTCTCATAAACTGTTTAGGTGACTCAGAAATTCTCTGCTTCTCAATAGTATGCTGCTGCTCTTCCATATAATCGTTTTCCAGATGGCAAAATTGAAAGATTTTCATACTTTATAAGTGACGGCAGTTGACAAATCAAATTTTTAAAAAAAGGTCAGAAAATGTTCTTGTTTCATTGCGTAGAGATAACACTGAGAGAAAAGAAGGAAATGTTGGTTAACCTCTCTTTCAGTTCTTTCAATTTCTAAAAACACTTAGTAGTCTAAGAAAGAGTTACAACCCCTTTTGTAACTTTCACAAGTCTAAATTCAAAGTCCTTGAAGTTAACGATTATCAAACCATTGTAAGGAGACAAGTTTGACAGACAGGATGTTTGCAGCAGCCAGAGATCGAACCTGGGGCCTCATGAGTGATAGTCTGCTGCACTACCAAATTAACTGCCTTATGGCTGCGGCCACATAATATGTAAATCTGTAGAATTAACCCTTTCCCAAACAGCAAAAATTTGGACTGTTCCAATTTGAAAACTGCTGCAGACAATAAAATAGACGATGTTGACTAAAGCATTAGCGTACAATACAGTGCAGAAAATATTGAGGCAAAAGGAGAAACTGCTGGTTATCAGCAGTTTCTTCTTTTGCCTTAATGTTTTCCAAAGCCTTTTTAATAGGGATGTCAAAACCAGGTCTTGTTAGGGAAGTGTTAAAGGGCATAGAAGTTTGAGGAAAAAGAAGGAAATGCAAGTCTTTTTCCCTATCAGCAGTCAATACCAGGTTTATTAGTGAAAAGAGTTGAACCTTAGATCAGTTACTATTTACAAGAAGAGTTTTGAAAAACTTTTAGACAATATTAAAATTTTGCTTGTGAAAATATTTTACCTTTGATTTTCAACAAATCTTTGACAAAATGGTTAAGAAAATATTTTGTAAGTTTGGTACTCTTCAAAAGTGTTATAATATTTTGCTTTCCATTTCAACATTTTTTTTACAAATGGTTAAGAAAATATTTTGGAAGTCTGTATTCTTGATAAGTGTTGAATGTTTTTATAATCGCCCACCTTTGAAGTGGTATTGAATTATTGTATACCTCACGATAAATAACCTGGCAGAGCAGCCCATGCTAATCGAATGGAATGCTCTGCCAGGTCAATTCTCGTCCGCTATATACTTCAAAACAATTCTTTAAAGTGACATTTCAGAATTTTTTGTCATAAATTTTACTTTTATTTTTATCTGAAAGAGCATATTTCCTTATGAAAATTCTGAAAATTTCAAGCCAAAATAATGTGCCGTTTACGAGAAATTTATATTTTTGTGTTAAAATTGAACAAATTGTTGTGGACAACAGTTCGGATTTATATGCGATTTATCGATTATGTCTCAACTTTAAATGCGCGTTTCTCGCTTATCAGTAAGAACTTCAAAAAACTGATTGCATTTATGTTCATAAGAATAATCAGTTTTAGTATCAAGACATACTTTAAAAAATTGAAATCAAAATGAAATGTCCCTTTAAATTATTACCAAACAGCAAAATATTATAAACTGTTCCAATAGGATTAAAGCTGTTGCAGACAACAAGATGATTGATGATAAGTAAAAAATGTATTGTCTCCAAGTGAATGCTGTGTTTGCTGGTTTGCTGGTGCAAGTTAGGAACACATGGTTAGATGCAAAAACCATAATAATTGAACTGAAAATTTTTCCCAAACGAGACCTGGTTTTGATCTCCCCAATACAAAATTCTTTGGAAAATATTGAGGCATTTTCTTCTTTTGCTTCATTATTTTCTTAACTGTTTTGTACAATGATTCTATCGTCATCAACATCCATTTTGTTGTCTGTGACTGCGTTCAAAATGGGAAAGTCCAAATCTTGGCTGTTTTGGACAGCTTAAACCACATGCAATCATTTCAAGTCAAATTAAATCTTTTACCAATTTGAATTAAACATGCAAATTTTTACTTTTTAGTTAACCCTTTCCCAAACAAGACCTGGTTTTGACGTCCCTAAATGAAAAGGCTTGGGAAAACATTGAGACAAAAGAAAACACTGCTGATAATCAGCAGTTTCTCCTTTTGTCTCTATTTTTTTTGTGCCATATTTTACACAAATTCTATTTTTAATAACATCCATTTTGTCATTTGTGGCAGTTTTTGAAGTGGACTACCCTAAAATGTTGTCGTTTGGGAAAAGGTTAAATAGGCCTATTTAAGTTTATCATCTGCAACAGCTTTGAATTTGAACCAGTCTATAATTCTGTTGTAGGCTGGAAACTAATAGACTTAAATAACCGTTTACCTTACAATGACTCTTTTTGACTCCCCACAGAATAATGACCATGGAAAACATCATGGAAAATGAAGAATATGCTTGTGACTAGCAATTCCTTCATTTCCCACTATATTTTCCTTCCTTTTAATAAGACTTAAAAAATTAGAAATTCCATTCACTTGAAATTGTCGTCTGCAGGATCTTTGAATTTTGGTGTCCTATCATTTTGTCGTTTGGTAATAGTTAAATAACCATGAAAGCTTTGTACTTCCAATTATTGTCTGTCTTTGACAAATGAACAAAAGTTCTGGGAGATAGAATATATACTAATGTGCACTTGGATAAATTTCTCTCACAAAATTGAATATTTGATTGATGAAAGTAATGTTGGGTTCATTTTGATTATTAATATTGATATATTTGATAGGAGCCTGGACCTGGAAAAAGGTCCTTTAATAACCCTTTCCCAAATGGCTATGATGGTCTAATTTGAAAGCTGCTATTTATAATGATAAAATGGATATAAGAAAAGTTAGGAATTATGTGCAATTAAGTTTAGAAAATATTTTCTATTAGGGACATCAAAAGCAGTTTTTGGTAAAGGGTTAAGGCACTTTGAGACTTATGGTTCCAGATGAGCCATTTGATAATCTGCAGTTTCTCCTTTTGCCTCAAGATTTTCTGGACACTACAGTATTGAACATAAATCCTGTCTTTATAAATTTCCATTTTGTTGTCTGCCCCAAAAATGTGTCGCGTGAGAAAGAGCTGTAAAGGGACATTTCATTCCGATTTCAATTTTTTAAAGTATGTCTTGATGCCAAGATTGGTTATTCTAATGAGTATAAATACTATTAGTTTTTTGAAGTTGTCGCCAATAAGAGAGAAACACGCATTTAAAGTTGAGACATAATCGATAAATTGCATATAAATCCGAACTGTTGTCCACAACAATTTGTTCAATTTTAACACAAAAATATAAATTTCTCGTAAACGGCGGAATATTTTGGCTTGAAATTTTCAGAATTTTCATAAGGAAATACGTTCTTTCAGATAAAAATAAAAGTAAGATTTATGACAAAAAATTCTGAAATGTCACTTTAAAGCAAACATGCATTTTATTGTATTGCAGTAACTTGCATAATTGTTATGGTCCAAAAATTCACTGTTTGGAAAGGATTAGCCCTTTCCCAAATGAGGAAATTCTAAACTAAACCAATGGAAACCTGTTGCAGGCAACAAAATCAGCATTTTCTTCTTTTGCCTCAATGCTTTCCCAAGTTATCACTGACGTTATAAAACCTAGTGTTGTTTGAGATCGAAAGGATTAATTGACAAATTACAAGATCAAAGGTATATTTAGGTACAGTATATCGTATTAGTTACTGTGTGTTTACACGTTTATACACCTGCCTGGGTATTTCCAATATTTATGCATACATAATAATGCTATACATAGGTAAATCATGGATTACGAGGATTTCAACAAATGTGTGTTCTGCGCAATAGATAATTATGTCAGAGATTTTGAAATGTACAAATTGTGTTGAATTACTCGGAGTATTTGCAAAGTGTTACGATAAAAGTTAAATGAAAGGTAATACAAAGTTTTGACTTAGACTTAGTACAGATTTATATCTAAATATTTTACACCTTTACTCCAAACTCAAGAAGTTGATACTTTTGCTACACGCAGTGTCACTTTTGACACTCGGTGAGATAATTGCTCTAGGAAAACAAACTGGAAAATGAAGACATTGCTTATGGCAAGCAATTTCTTCATTTCCCACAATGTTTTTACACAAAAAAATGTAGGGATGGCAACGGTTAATCGGGTAACCGGTTAATCGATAGAATGACCGATTAACCGGTTAGAAAATCGGTAACCGATTACTCTATCATCATTTTCAGAAAACTGGAATTTTGAGAAAACAAGAGTAAAGCGTTATCGTAAAGACGCTTCAAAACACATTGCATGCATATTTACATATCGGACAGTGGGGAATATTGCTGGTCACAGTTTGACAGATTTATACAATCACTTCAAGTGACAGATTATCGTGATAAGCTAATTAATTGCTGGTAATAAACAACAAGATAAAAATGGTGGTACGACGCCAAATTGATTTACCAAAATGTATCCTATCGATCAGGTCGGAAATCAAATTAGCCCAAAACATGTTTACGCAGTTAGAATGTTTAGTTGTTTTCCAACGATGTTTCATTTTGAGAAACCCCCAAACACTTACACGTTTGAGATATCCCGTTTTCAACCGGCAACATGACGAACTCTTGTGGTCAAGAAATCGACGCATTTAGCCCCAATGAAAACATAGAAAATAAACAGTGTTTAGATAAACAAAGAACTATATGTTGAATGAAATATACGGAACAGCCACACTATAACCTGAACAATCGTCAATCGAAGTCGGCCAAAATGTAGTAATGAACAGTCGCGGAACTGTTCGTTACTCTATGTCCTTGTACAATTTACACCTCCAGTGATAAAGTTCCAATAGCATACCATATTGTACGACGCTTGCAGAGCGCCGTACAATAACATGTTGTAGGCCTGTTTGGTTTGTTTTACTATGCATTTCAGAATAATTAATCGAACCAATCACATGCGATTGGAAGCAAGGTGTCGTTTCCAACAAGTTTATATGTATTTTTTTGTAATTTTCAAACTTGCCACACAGAACACTTATTATCACAGTAAACATTCAAATGAGTCAAGCCCGATCTTTAGCTGCGTTTATTAAATACTACGATCATGCATATCTCGCGCACCGATCATCCGAATCGTCCACTGTAAGTTTCACCTGGCTATGTATTATTGTCTAAGATTGGCGGTTAAAGTAGTCCACCCCTAATGAGATGCACGCGATGTCGGAATAATTTGGGCGACGTCGTAAATATTCGGCGGTGAACCGCTCCAACGTCGAATATTTAGATCATGCCGAGTAACCCGAGTAGATTCTGATAAAAAACAAATGTTAACGGCGACACACAAACAATTCCGACGTCAATTGAATCTCAGTAGGGACGGACTACCTTAAAGCAAAACATCGTTTAACCCTTTCCCAAACAAAACCTGGTTTTGACGCCCCTAATAGAAAAGGCTCGGGAAAGCATTGAAGCAAAAGAAGAAACTGCTGATAACCAGCGGTTTCTCCTTTTGTCTCAATATTTTCTGTGCCATATTTTACACAAATTTTATCTTAAATAACATATATTTTGTCATTTTTTTACTATTTTTGAAGTGGATCACCCTAGGAAATTTTGTAGTTTGGGAAAGGGTTAAAGACCTTTAATTCAAGCTAGCTGCCGCTTGACCTATCTGTCATTTTCATTTCTAGTTACGGATATTGTAAGCTGAATTTTGGCAGAAAGTGAAAAACTTGGTGCACGTAATCTGGTCATCAACTTTTATCCTTAAAATAATGTCTCGCAAAAAAAAAAAAAAAAAAAGATTGGCGGTTAACCGGTTAACCGATCGGAAAAATGAACGATTAACCGGTTAGTAATTCTGCTAACCGTTGCCATCCCTAAAAAAATGTAAACTTTCAATCACCAAAAATTATTGTCTGCAACACTTTTGAATTTAGATCAGTCTAAAATTCTGCTGTCTGGTAATTTGTTAATAAGCACCAGAGTGTATATTCTCATGTTCTAATTGTGCCTCCCCATTGGATTTGTAACACAGGGGTCGTAGGTTCGATACCCTGCCACTCCAGTCAAAAGGATGGGACTTTAAATCTTAGCTGTTGAGTGGGATGTTAAAGTCCATTCAATCCTATCCCCATCTTCGCTAGCCAAGGTTGAACCCACCTATGTTTGTATTCACCCTTGGCGGATTTAGTCCGATTTTCTTGAAATCGCGAAGCGCCGTCTAGCGGTTGTCTTGCTGGTTGTTTACGTTATTTCGTCCATTATTGATGACGTCATTAACGCGCGTTGTCTTTCGCGTCATGAACGTCTTGCGGATTAGGAAAAGTTAGCTGCTTCTTTAGCCGAGTTGTCGAAAGTATAATAATTCATCGATTAAAGATAGGGAATTCCTGTCTATTGCAGTGAAATTCTTAGGAAAAAGCGCCCATCTTCGCGTTTTTGAGTTGCAAATTTAATCCTTTTTCCCGCCCGTTGTCATGAATTGGTTACTCATAACAAATGTATTAGTCGACAATCTGATTGGTTCCAGCGAGACCTCGATGGAACCAATGAAAACGCTTTCCAGGAGACCAAGAAAATCGGACTAAATACGCCAAGGGTGAATACAGAAACGACGTTATGTCGTAGATGTCACCCTTGGCTTGCGAAGATGTCCTATCCCATGTGCTACCTAGATTAGTAATATTTTCGAAACCTTGGCTACCCCTCCTGGCAGCAGCTTTTGAAATTGGAACAGCAGAGCTGAATCTAGGGCGCGGGATTGCGGGATTCCCGCAGTAATTTATTGCTTGGCGCAAAAACGATAGGCCGTAGGGGAGAAGTCACACATGTTTTTTCAGATTGGCGCATTTTTCAATAAAAGTCGCGTAATAACATAGGTTCATAATCATTGAAAAGTTGCTAAAACAGATTGCAGAGAAAACCCTGCATTCTATATCTAGTTTTTTTTTTTATATCTCCCCTCAAAAATAGGTATTTGCCTTGGAAATGAAATAGATTTATGTTCGAGATATACGCCGAAAACGGGAAGAAAACAAGTTGAATGAAGGGGGGAATGGCTGTGAAAATTTCATAATTTGTAATTATTACGGTGCGCAACAACAACAACGACAATAGCGGTCAAAACAAACAAAATAAAGAAACGCTGTGTTAAAATCGTTTTTAATCACATAAAAGGGCCTAATAATATGCTATCATCGCGACACACAATCAAAATGGCCGACGAAGCAAAGAAACTCTGCCTGAAAATTGTTTTATCACAAAATGGTTTGAATTAAATGATACCAAGTGATCCTCCTCGGCGTAGATGTCTACTGCAGTAGCCACATCAGTACATGGTGGATTCTGCTGAGGGTTACGATTGAAGTTGAATGGTCCAGCCTTTTTTTCTACAGCCCTGAGACTTTTTAGATCTGGATAGAAGAGTTTAAAAGAAAACTTAAAAATGATTTTGTGGTGTAAATAATTTGCTTCAACCAGTCCACTCAAGTGTAATTATTTTCTATGAATAGTATAATCTAAACTTTACACAACCAATAAATTAAAGAACTTGAACATGTAAAGTTTGTTATATCGTCGGTGTAAATGCAAAACCTCGTATGTCGATTCTTGCAATTTTCAAAGTACAAACTTGTGTGCCCAGTTAAGACAATTCTCGCGGGTTTTGAGATATTTTACTGATCAGTATGAATGATACATTATTTGTGAACAATATGTCCAAATTTCAAGTAAAACAATTCAGTTTGGGAAAAGTTATTACACTTTTTCCCTCTCCTTTAAAATTTTCCAAAACCGAGATACGAGGTTTTGCATTTACAACGACGATATGGACAACAGCAAGGGTGGATCCAGGAATTTTTTCCAGGGGGGGTCCAAGCCCAAGATTTTTCCAGGGGGGTCCAAGCTCAAATTATGGCTTAAAATGTAAAAAAAAAAAATGTAACGTTACACTAAATTCATATAGTCAAAATTTAATTTTCGGCCAATGCCAAGGGGGGTCCGGACCCCCCCCCCCCCCCCCCAACAACCCCCCAACAACCCCCCCCCCCTCTCTAGATCCGCCCATGAACAGTTGTCTAAAAAGACTGCTTAGACAAGAGCTAATATTTACAGAGAGAAAAGATAATGTTCCCTTCAGTTTCATATAATGGCTTTAGTTACAGGTAAGTTCCAATTTAATATTTTTGCGATAAAAAGTTAAATTCACAGTGGCTCAAGCCTGAATCCTGTTGGCCCACATTTTGAAGTATGGTGGGGGAGTTGGCCCACTTTTATGAAAACCTAAATTCAGCTCTGGAACAGTCCAAATTTCTGCAGTGTGAGGAAGGGTTGATATTTTAGTCTGTTATTGGAGTTAAGGTCTATAAGGATATTGACCTGATATAGGAATAGCTTCTATATTAATAAGCAGAAAAAACGACAATCCTGCATTTATAACTTGTTAAAGTACGCAGTCTGTTTATTGGATATGTCAAAAGGATTATAGCGCTCTTAGTATAAGGGTATTTTGTTTTATTTTCTAATTTGATTATGAATTTTGAAATTGTGAATTAAATTCTAGAGAAAAAAAGCACTATACAATTTAGCACATTAATTGAACAAGACTTGGTTTTGAGGTCCATACAAGAAGGTTTGGAAAACATTGAAAGAAATCAAGAAAATGCTGATAACCAGAGGGTGTCTGCATTTTCTTCTTTTGCCTCCATTTTCTTCTTTTACCTCCATTTCTTTACATGCTAATTTTCTTGGGGATGTTCAAATCAGGTCTTGTTTGGAAATCAATTAGATCTTTATCATAGATTGTTTGGAAATGGCTTAATCCTCTCCCTAAACCCCATCAAGACCTTGATTTTAGATATATAATAGAATTGACTTGGGAAAACAATGAGGCAAAAGAATAAAATGCAGTTGTAATAGTTTCTTTGCAATTTTGTACAGAAATCTTATCTTTATCAACATGCATTTTGTTACCAGTAGATGTTTTCAAATTGGACCAACCTTACATTTTCCTGTTTGGGAAACAGTTAAAATTGTTATAGCCCATTTCCACACAGTGACTCCTTTTGGCTCCCCAAAAGATAAAGGCTCTAGAAAACTTTGTGGAAAATGAAGAAATTGCTTATGACCAGCAATTTCTTCATTTCCCACAATGTTTTCTACCAGAAAATCCAAACAATTTAAAATTTTAATCGCTTGAAATTGTCGTCTGCAACATCTTTGAATTTGGACCAATCTAAAATTTTGTTGTTTGCTGTCTGGTAATGGGTTAAAGTGACATTTCACGATATTTTTTCATAAATTTTACTTATATTTTTATCTGAAAGAGCATATTTTCTTATGATAATTCTGAATATTTCAAGCCGAAATATTGCGCCGTTTTCGAGAAATGTATATTTTTGTGCTAAAATTAATCAAATTGTTGTCCACAACAGTTCCGATTTACATGTAATTTGCCACTTCTGCCTCATCTTTAAAGGTGTATTTTCGCTTATAAGTGACAACTTTTTAAAAACTGATAGGATTTTTACGCATTAGAATAAGCAATCTTTGCATCAAGACATACTTTAAAAAAGTGTAATCGGAATGTTATGTCCCTTTAAATCACTTGCTGCTTTCAGAATGGCTATGAAAGTTTATCTCATCATACTGACGGCATACTGGATGTCGACAGCTGTAGGTGGAGGCAAATTTATTCAAGAACGTCTTGTTTGGAAATGGTTTTAATCAAAGATTGTTTAAAAAAAGGAGCTTTTAAAACCATTTCTCAAACATAGCATGGTTTTAATGTCTTATTGAAAAGGCATAAGAAAACATTGATGCAAAAGGAGAAAATTCTGATAATCAGCATTTCTCCTGTTGCCTCAGTATTTTCTCTGCTAAAGTATACACTATTTCTTCTTTTAATAAGAATTATTTTGTTGTCTGCAACTCTTTTCAATTTTGACCATTATAAAATTTTGCGGTCTGGTAATGGGTTAAATCTTTTTCTGCTTTCAGAATGGCTATTAAGGTCTATCTCATCATATTGACGGCATACTGGATGTCCGTCGCTGTCGGTGGAGACAAATCCATTCAAGAACGGACATATTTACACACAAAAATAAATCGCACATGTATGCGATGCGAACCTGGATATTTCCGTGAAGCTCATTGTACCCTGGACGATCAGAGAGCGAAGTGTAAACCCTGCGGTAATGGAACATATCAGTCGGTGTACAACATCGCGACAAGTTGTGAACCGTGTCTGAAATATTGTAAAACAGATCGTGAATATTTGGTGGAGAACTGTTCAGCGACCACGAATAACGTGTGTGTGTGTTTGGATGGATATTATAGGTTTGCGGGTCCGGAGGGATTATGTACGGAAGATTTCGGTTGTCAGCCGGGGATGGGTGTCACACAACAAGGTAGGGAATCTTTAACACATTATCAGACGGGCAAATTTTCAGACTTGTCCATCAAAAAAATGTTGCAGATGATTATTCCAAGTGCATTGAATTTTTCATACTGGTGTTTTGTGTAGAAAACATTGTTGGAAATGAAGAATTGCTTGTCACAAGCAATTTCTTCATTTTCCACAATGTTTTCTAGATACTTTTATAGCGCAGGGTACCAAAAGGCATCATTGTTTGGGAATGGCTTAGACCGACTACCAGAAGGTCAAATTTTAGAATGTAAATTCAAAAATTTTGCAGATGACAATTTGACATTTTCAGGTCTTTTTGAGGTCCAAGTTTGTTCCATGAAAAATTGACACAAAATCAGTCTGTCAACCCCTTGGGCTTACCTATCCATAATAATAAAACAAAAAAATTAAAGGTTATCAACAAGTTCTGTAACTATATTTGCTTTATTTACATTATTGAATAAGAAAATTCTGAGTAATGTGTATAGGGGACGAGAATTGACCTGGCAGAGCATTCCATTCGATTAGCATGGGCTGCTCTGCCAGGTCAATACTCGTCCGCTATACCCAATAACAAAGATGAATGTTTAGGACTTGATCATCCACAAAATTATCAATACTGACCTATCTAAACAAAACTGGGCAAATTGCTTGCAATCATAATATTTTGAGTATTTCAAGAAGATAGGAAAATAGCCAGACAGCAGCCCGTAGATTAGAACATCCTTTATTATATGATTTATCTACCCATTACCAAACGACAAAGTTTTAGACTGGCCCTAATTCAAAGATGTTGCAGACGAAAATTTCAAGTGAATGAAATATGACATTTGTTGAAGATTTTAGGTAGAAAACTGTGAATAAATTGCTTGTCACAAACAAATTTTACATTTTCCACAATACTTTCAAAAGCCTTTTTCTTTTGAGGAGATACTGTTTTCGGCACAATATTCATGTTATTCAGTACTCAAGTCAATGTTCGCCTTTACAAAGACCTTACTCGCTAATTACTCTCACTGCAGGAGAAGTCGTTAATTAGAGGATCATGAAGCGGGTAAAAACAACAATAAAATATCGACACTTTTCAACAAAAACCTTGTAGCTGCAGCTTAAAACAAGCTGCAGTTACGAGTTTTTGTTAAAAAGCAGTGATATGGTTACCATTTTGGGTAATATTTGGTCAGTGACCAGTGGTAACTATGACGATCAGGCCCACGGTGGTAAACAATATTAGTACAAACTGATATAACAAAGCTAATTGACTGATTGACTGCGGCTGATGCTTGATGTCATAAACAACCAAATTAGGTGAAAATCACTAAATTAGTCTCATTGCCAACCTATATGGCCATGGATAAGGCATCTACCTTTAACCCTTCCTCAGTCAACCATGATTGAGACTAGTACAAAATTGAGGATGTTGCGGATAACTGTTCTAAAATGTTACACAACCCAGTCTTAGGCTATACCCATTCATTTCATTTGACATTTTCTCAAACAATGAGTGTAAGGTTGGTTCAAATTGAAAGAAGTTGTAAACATAAGAATGATGTTATTATTTTAGGTAGATATTTTTTTGTTATAGCCAGTAAGGCATTGAGAGAAAAGGAGAACATGCTGGTTAACAGCATTTTCTTCTTTTCTCTGTTTACTTTTAAAAGCAATATTGATAAACAACATGCAATCCAGGTATTGTTAGGTAGAGTTATAAATGGACCCATAGTGTTATCATCACAGGGAATCGAATCATACCTTTCTAGGCCTATTTTGCTTGATTTCCGACCAAAATCAGATCCTGTGACTGAAGATCTTCAGTCACAGGATCTGATTTTGGTTTGAAATAAATCAAAGTAGGCCTAGAAAGGTATGATTCGATTCCCTGTGGTTATCATTAACAGGGTGGAAATGCCACAGAACACAATAGAACGTAACACAGGCAGCAATGAGTTACGTTTACATTATTATTATCCTGAATTACCTATGGGTAGATATTGGGCATTTTATGAGTCTGTCGAAATTTAGTGTATGTTTAATTGCATATAAATAATTAACCCATTACCACACAATGACTCTTTTTTGTCTCCCAACAAAATAATGGCCGTGGAAAACATCGTGGAAAATGAAGAAATTGCTTGTGACAAGAAATTTCTTCATTTCCCACAATGTTTTCCATACAAAAAGATCTAAAAATTGACAATTCCATTCACTTGAAAGTGTCGGCTGCAGGAATCATTCAATTTGGAACGCCCTAAAATTTAGTCGTCTGGGAAAGGGTTAAAGATCAGATAAGAAATTATTTTTTTCTTTCACTGTATTTCAGGCACACCATTTCAGAAGACTAAGTGTAAAATATGCGAGGAGGGATATTTCTCCCCTAACTTCTCCCGGACACAGATCTGCCAGCCATGTTCACAATGTCCCGACGGATATAAGCCTAAATCACCCTGTACCAATGATAAAGATGTACACTGTGTTCCTGAACGTGAAATAGGTATGTCATGAAATGTGTTACTGGTTTTGGTAAAACATTGTTAGAAAAGATTGGAAATGGTGACCCTGGACCAGAATTAAAGGATCTACCAAATCAAATGTGTTTTATGCTTCCCGAAGGGTGAGCATAATCCACCGCGTCATAATTATGTATGTCTATTAACTTCTTGGTTATATAATTATATGATTTTCTTATTATGGCTTTATTTTCTCCTCAGACTTTTGACCTAGGACAATGAAACTTTACAATGTTGAAGCCCTTGACCCAAGGAGGTGCCATGTTATTTTGGGGTCATGTAGGGCAAAGGTCAAGGTCACAATTGAATCAGTTTCTGTGCTCTTAGTCAAGAACTGTTTCACCTAGGACCATGAAACTTGTACACAGTCGCTGCCCTTGACCCAAGGAGGTGCCCTATTATTTTTGGGTCAATTGTGTCTAAGGTCAAGGTCACAATCAGACTTTGTTTAAAATTGGTTTCCACGCTCCAATTGAAGATCTGTTTGACCTATAGCTCTTTTCATGTGACTGTGATTAGGAAGTTCAAGGTGTCCGCAGACAACTCTTGTCATAATGTGGCCATTAAATTTCTGTAGTTGTGTGAATGACTCAATCTCAAAATGGCTAAAATCTCAAAATGACTACATTAACCCATTACCAGACGGCAAAATTTTAAGCTTGTCCAAATTGAAAGAAGTTGCAGACGACAACTTCAATGTGTTGAAATTTCAAAATTTTATGACTTTGAGTAGAAAACATTGTGGAAAATGAAGAAATTGCTTGTCACAAGCAATTTCTTCATTTTCCACGATGTTTTCCTAAGCCTTTATCTTGTTGGGCGTCAAAAGGCGTCACTGTGTGGTAATGGGTTAAGATTGAATTTTTTGTACAACTTTTTGTTTCAGAAGTACTGCCAATAGTTCTAGGTTGTGTGTTTGGATTCCTCTTCATTGTGATAATCATACTGGTGTGTATATGTGTGTGTGCCAGGAAAGGGCGAGGACCTAAATTATTACAGAAACTCTGTCACAAAAGGTGGGTATTATAGTACCTATATAGCAAACTGTGCAGACTGACTTGGGTGAAAAGGCTGTGGTCATGGCACAGTCAGTATCTCTCAGACTCTCACTCCTGGGGTCCAAATTTTTATCCTCGGTCGCAGCAAATATCCTTTCAGACTTAATTGTCTCCCACCAATGGTTTGATATCGTTAACCTATGTGGGCGAGCAGCTGGAGGCTCGGTAAGGGTGTTGTATTAGTACTGGTTTGAGAAACAACAGTATTCATGATTAGGTGCTCCAGTCATGATATGACCATAGCAGTTGAAAATGGCGTTAAATCCCAATCAAACAACCAACTAGGGTAAAAAAAATGGCTCTAGGATGGTCTCTAAATTTTTTAATCTTTATTGTATCCTAAATCTGTGTATATTTTAAACATGAGTTATATGAATATATCATAGCTCAGAAAATATTGAGAAAAAAGGAGAAAATACTGGACACCACCAGCAGTCAAAACCTTGGCCCCGTGTCATCAATGAATGTACAATTAGTTTTTGTGAAATTATTTGTAACAACAAACCTGATTGGCCGAATGGTATTTCTTTTGCAATCAGATGTCTTCTTACACAGTTTACTCAAAAATGTTATCCTAAGATCGTTGATAATACAGGCCCCTGGTCTTTGATAATCTTTTGTTACACATTCACTAGTTTTGCACTCACTGAATATGGTTTATGCATTATATTGCAGTTCTGAGAGTGATCCAGAGAGTATTCCAGCGGAAAAACATCCACTAGCCCCCGTAGACAAGAGTACAAGCCATTCTAGTAAGTAGTAGTTGTAACCCATTCACAAAATTTTAATATTAACTTTTGAGGTTGGTCTGAAATTGAAACATGGTGCAGTCCACAAGAAGGATATTGAAAAAGATACTATTTGTGTACAAATTGACATCCAAAAAAATTAGGGAAAAGGAGAAAACCCTGGTCGGGATCCATGCATTATCAGAGATTGAGCTTTAATATTTCACACTTGGGTACTTCTCACAAGGCCTGTCATTAACCCTTTCCCAAACAGCAAATTTTCAAAATTTCGATTTCAAAAGCTGCTGCAGGGGACAAATGGACACTGTTTAAGATAGGATTTGTGTATAATATAAATTGGAACATTCCAAATTTTGGCCGTTTGGCATATAACAACCACGGTGTAAACAAAAAGGGGATTTGTGTGCATTATAGCACATAGAATATTGAAGCAAAAGGAGATTATGCTGATTATCAGCAATTACTTCTTTAGCCTCAATGTGATTCCAGACCTGACCAGAATACATGTTGATATACAGTGCCGACAAGATATTGAAGAAACTGTTATCCAACATCAATTTAATCAGTGTCTGTTGATCACAAATGCAAGGAGGGACCTTTTTCAATATAGCATTTCATAATGTAAACAAAACATATTGACCATAGACAATTGTATAACCCATAAACACACAATGACACTTTTTGATGCCCCAGAAGATGAAGGCTTTGGAAAACATTGTAGAAAATGAAGAAATTGCTTGTGACAAGCAATATCTTCATTTCTTACAATTTTTGCTGCACAAAAAGACAAAAAAATGTGAAATATTATTCACTTGAATTTGTCTTCTGAAACATCTTTGAATTTGGGCCCTTCTAAAATTTTGCTGTATGATAATTTGTTAAGTAAGCCATAAATTATTGTTTGCTTTCAGATGGCATTAAAAATGGAGATGTGTTGGACAACCCAAGTAGTAGTCTACATGAAGGTAAGATGATTGGGGGAATTCAAGTTTAACTTTAAAGCCTCTCTTTCAACCTGTTGTGCATCTTTTTAAATCATACATTTTAAAACTCTGCAAAATCGCACAATTTATAAAGAGGCACGACGGGTTGTAAGAGCGCCTCAAAATATGTACATTCAAAGTGGGTCAAAAGTATCAATCTCTTTGAGAAAAGTACGCATTCTTTGTGAATTTTCTGGAATTTCAGTATATTGTTCCCTGCGTCACATGCATGCCTATTGTACATGCTCCGTACTTCTGTTTTGCGTGCTCCTGGCGTTCTAAAAGACGCAGAATGGTTGTAACAAAGAATTGTCCGGTCAATTCTTTGCTGCATGCAGTCTGTGTCGTGGTTGCGTCCACCAAAATTGTACGCTGCATGTGTGTGCATATGTTTTAGACCCAGACCGCATGTAGAAGCATGTACGGCCGATTGTAAGAGAGGCTTAACACAAATAATTCCTGAGTGGATCCCTCGAATAGCAACCGGTTAAGAAAATTTATGCAAATAAAGAAGTAAATACTGATGACCCTCGATAGAAACAACAAAAAGAAGTTTGCATTTTATACAAGGCTCTTAAAATAGTTTCATGGTATGATGTCTTGCTTTTGTGCCAATGCTTCATTCCCCACTGTTCGTAAGAATGCTAGAAAAAAACATCAAGTTTTGATGAAAAAGTTTGGTATACAGGTATTTAAAATGACATCATAAACATTGTGCCATGTTAAGGACAATATCACAAAATGTGAAATACAGGATTTTTTCTGTAATGACTGCTTTTTCCACTGTGATCTTTTAGCTCACCTGAGCACAAAATGCCCTTGGTGAGCTATTGTTATGACTTTGTCCGATGTCTGTCTGTCTGTCTGTCCATCCACGATTTGGTGTTTACACTCTAGTATCCACAAATATCGGTCAATCTTAATCAAACTTTGTCAAAACAAATTCTCTGATGAGTTCGATTATGGGCCAGATCGGACCAGAATGTCCAGAGTTATCTGCCCTTGAATGTCAAAAAATGCTGTTTTTTACTTTGTTTACACTCTGCATCTACAATTATTGATCTATCAAGACAAAACTTGAACATAATGTTGGAGACCATAATATCTCGGATGAATTGGATTTTCAGTCTGGTCAGATTAGAAAGTAGAGTAATGTGCCCTCGAATTTGACAAAATTGTCGTTTTTCGACTGTTTTCTACCTTGTTTACACTCTAGAATCTACAAAAATTGCCTTGAACAAATTAGTTATCACTTTAACAGCCACACTTTCTGAGATAACAATGTCCCCTTGTCATGATTTTTCACTTTGGCAATGCGTCATAGCAGTTCAGTTGAGCGATTTAGGACCACCATGGTCCTCTTGTTTTAGGTTTATGATGGAAATTAGTATGCGACTAACATGTTTATCTTGTATTTACAGATTTGCCTGGTGTGGTATCAGACAAGATATTGCTCAATCTGAGTCATGATCTGATTGGTCTAGACTGGCCCTTCTTCTTCAGGCATCTTATTGGTAAGTACAGTGTTGTATTACAGATTTGCCAGGTGTGGTATCAGACAAGACATTGCTCAATCTGAGTCATGATCTGATTGGTCTAGACTGGCCCTTCTTCTTTAGGCATCTTATTGGTAAGTACAGTGTTGTATTACAGATTTGCCAGGTGTGGTATCAGACAAGACATTGCTCAATCTGAGTCATGATCTGATCGGTCTAGACTGGCCCTTCTTCTTTAGGCATCTTATTGGTAAGTACAGTGTTGTATTACAGATTTGCCAGAGGCACGTTCTTTAGAGCGAGATATTTTAAGATTTCTTAAGGTGTTTTGGATAAAGCATTTTTAAGAACGAGACTTTGACCAAGCTGTTCCGAATGCTCCATATTTATACAAATGACGTACATCATCATGACATCATTTGTATAAAGTATGGAGCATTCGGAACACCACGGTTTATGAATTATAGGGTGTTCGGAACAACTCGGTATATTATTTGTACAGAGTTGACAGAGGGGTTCCGCATTACGTATAGGGTAATAGCGCCTCCCATTGAGCGTCTTAAAAGTCTTGCTCTAAAGAACGCTTTATCCTAAAATATCTTAAGAATTCTCAAGATATCTCAAGAAATCTCGCTCTAAAGAACGCACCTCAGGTGTGGTATCAGACATAACATTGCTCAATCTGAGTCATGATCTGATTGGTCTAGACTGGCCCTTCTTCTTTAGACATCTTATTGGTAAGTACAGTGTTGTATTACAGATTTGCCTGGTGTGGTATCAGACAAGACATTGCTCAATCTGAGTCATGATCTGATTGGTCTAGACTGGCCCTTCTTCTTTAGACATCTTATTGGTAAGTACAGTGTTGTATTACAGATTTGCCTGGTGTGGTATCAGACAAGACATTGCTCAATCTGAGTCATGATCTGATTGGTCTAGACTGGCCCTTCTTCTTTAGACATCTTATTGGTAAGTACAGTGTTGTATTACAGATTTGCCTGGTGTGGTATCAGACAAGACATTGCTCAATCTGAGTCATGATCTGATTGGTCTAGACTGGCCCTTCTTCTTCAGACATCTTATTGGTAAGTACAGTGTTGTATTACAGATTTGCCTGGTGTGGTATCAGACAAGACATTGCTAAATCTGAGTCATGATCTGATTGGTCTAGACTGGCCCTTCTTCTTCAGACATCTTATAGGTAAGACTTTAACCCTTTCCCAAACTTCAAAATTTTAGGGTAATCCACTTCAAAGACTGCCACAAAAGACAAAGTGGGTGTTATTAAAGACAAATATGTGTAAATTGTGGCACAGAAAATATTGAGACAAAAGGAGAAACTGCTGGTTATCAGCAGTTTCTTCTTTTGTTTAAATGTTTTCTCAAGGATTTTCTATTAGGCACATCAAAACCAGGTCTTGTTTGGGAAAGGGTTAAAGTATAGTTGAGAATATTATCAAGGAGGTCATCACTCCTCTCCATCCAAAATTATTCCATCCAACGACTATGCTTGTTCTGATCAAAATATTCAAACCTGTACTCATTAAGTGATAAAAAAAAATTACAAGTTTAAGTTGATATTCATCCAAATAGAATTTCCATAAAATCTTCATGAAACTTTTTATGCCCCCAAATTGAGAGATCGGGGCATATTGTTTTACTTGTGTCCGTCCGTCTGTCTGTCCATCTGTCTGTCCAAAAACTTAACATTGGCATTTTCTCTAAAAGTATTCAACATACAACGCTCAAATTTAGTATGCAACCTTGTTTCAATATATTTCTGTTCCATGCGATATGACCTTCCTCATTCTTTAACCCTTATCAACCCTTAACATGAAAACTGAACATTGCCATTTCGGGGGCATTCCTGTTTCACAAATACATCTTGTCGATATAACTGATTATTCATATCTTGACACAATTTCATGAAAAAATCAATTGGTCACTGCTTAACCCTTTCCCAAACAAGACCTGGGGCCCGTATTACTAACGATCGTACGATTTTCAAAATCGCAGAAGGTGCGATCGCAATCTACGATATCGTACGACATTTCTTGCGACTGTTTTATCAAAGATCGTAAGATCGATCGTAGAATCCAGTCTAATCGCACATTGTACGATTTTTCTTACGCATGCGTAAAACGATGTCTGCTGTCGAAGCTAGCGATCTCCGCTCTCGACTCAAAAATTCAAACCACTATTTCAGCCAGCACAAAAGGATTTCGAACATGAGATCAATTGATAGAGAGTACAAAATAAAATAGTTTCAGCATAGCGTAAGTATTTTAGCGCAGTTAGTACACTAAATGACATAAATGAATTCGTCCCCAAAACGGTTCGAACCAATGCAACTATCTGGCAATATTTATGTCTTACTGTTTACAGCCACAAAACGTATTTAATATCAGGCAGTGCGGCACATCTCTGGCATACTGGGCGCAGGGTACCATTGAAAACAAGGCGTAATAAATGTGCTTTGTATTGGGCGACTGAGTGATGGTCCATGGAAATATGAATTTTGTGCTAAAAACACACTGGGTTTGCTGTTATGTTTTGATAAACCGTCGGTTTTGTTATATAATCTCGTAACTTTGGCTTGAATCAAGCAGTAGTCACGAGATTTTGTAACAACACTGATAAAATACTATTTTTTGTCCGAAATTACATCACGGTTAACCGGATGAAATTGTTCCCTATCGGGGACTGCCGTCCACCATGGTCACACCAGACACATAAATAAAAAGTTATTCTATAGAATCAGTCGGGATGACGTCATAGCCTCACTTTCATTTTTTCATCGAGGGTACAACCTCGGTCTTTATCGTTACGGGATACCAACTTTGAGGCAGATTATTTCAAAAATCCATCGTTAAAATTCATAAACAAAACTCTTTCTTTAAAGAATGTGATTTAAACTTTCTAACTACCAACGCATTTTTAATAATCAGGCGTAGTCGTCGAGATATTAATGCTGAAAGTTGGTTATGCTTCAACGAAAAAGACCGAAGCTTTCACCTCCACCGAATGAGTGCAGGTCCGCTGACGACGTTTTTGATTGGCTGAAAGAATTGTGCCGACCGGGTCAATGTCTCTGATCACACCCTCTGTTCTTTTTTTCTAGATTTTTTTTTTATTTTGGATCCCAAACGCTTACCTAAAGCCTAAAAGGCTAAACCTTATAAAATATGATTGGACAGAATTTGCGCCCGATAAACCAGAGACTACCCCCACAACATTTTGCAGGGTTCGACACTAAGGGGAGTCTGTGAGTCCGAGACTCCCTAAAAATTGGTGGGACTCCCTTATTTTCAACCTAGGGAGTCCGACTGACTCCTTACAAAATTCTGTCGAAAAATTATATGCAAAATGATAAAAAGCTGTTAGCTCAACATAACAGGATCTATTGTACTGCATTTATTCTTAAGTATTCCACGCAGACATGAAAATGACGTATGCAACATAAAATATTTGCTTCTTTTCGGACTCCTTTAGTTTTGACTGGACTCCCCAAATTCTCTTGATGGGAGTCCGGCTGACTCCTTGGTTGGGAAAGTTTAAGTATCTAACCCTGTTTTGAATCGGTTAATGTCAGTAAATGACTTTCATATCAGTTTCAAGGAAAATCTATACAATATTTTTTACCATGGTGGTCCGTGGATCCGGATCAACCTGTTTATTTTTAGTTCAGTCTGATAAAGATTTGTGTGGTTTACATGAATTCTGCTTAGACTACTTTGACACAGGCTGATCATGATCCACTCTTTACTGCACAAGTTGATCAAGATCCACAGACATGGCGAAGAACCAGAAATCTTTGTCAGACAGTCGGTCTGACAGTCCCAAATAATTTATCAGACCGAATAAAATTTTGTCAGACCGAACTACCATTCACTATCTTACAGATCAAAATTTGTGTCAGACAGTCGGACTGACAGTAGCAAAAGAATTATCAGACCGAGGTAAATTTCATCAGACATGTCTGACGGTCCGACGGTCTTCGCCATGACTGGATCCATGTTGTTGGCTTGACTTCTTCGTTGCTTGAAGGAAGTGTAAGAAGCAAGCATGGATCATATCAGGCTCGCAGGAACAGGGGGGCTAGTGGGGTCTAAGCCCCCCCCAAAGTTGGCAAAAATTGCCGATTTTTAGCTCCACTGGCCGAAGGCCAGCGGGGCTTATGTCATGGCCCTGTGTCCGTCGTCCGTGTGTGTGTGCGTCCGTGCGTAAACTTTTTCTTTAAACATCTTCTTCTCCAAAACTACTGGACCAATTTCAACCAAACTTTACACGAATCATCCTTGCATGAATCTCTACCAAATTCCTTCAAAAGAATAAAATCTATGCAGAACTTGAATTTTGATTAATTTAATTGAATTGAATTTTCGAAAAATCTTTAAAAATTCTTCTTCTCCAAAACTACTGGACCAATTTCAACAAAACTTCACAGAAATCTTCCTTGCATGAATCTCTACCAAATTCTTTCAAAAGAATAAAATCCGTGCAGAACTTGAATTTTAATTAATTTAATTGATTTAAATTTTCGAAAAATCTTTAAAAATTCTTGTTCTCCAAAACTACTGGACCAATTTCAACCAAACTTCACATGAATAATCCTTGCATGAATCTCTACCAAATTCCTTCAAAAGAATAAAATCGGCGCAGAACTTGAATTTTAATTAATTTAATTGATTTAAATTTTCGAAAAATCTTTTAAAAAAAATCTTCTCCAAAACAACTGAACCAATTTCAACCAAACTTAACAGAAATGTTCCTTGCATTAATTTCTTCTTAATTCCTTCAAAAAAATAAATTCTATGTAGAACTTACCGGTAAATTTTAATTAATTTAATTAAATCAAATTTTCGAAAAATCTTTGAAAAATCTTCTTCTCCAAAACCACTGGATCAATTTCAACCAAATTTTACAGAAATGTTCCTTGCATTAATCTCTTCTTAATTCCGTTAAAAAAAATAAATTCTATGTAGAACTTAAATTTTGATTGATTAAATTAAATTAAATTTTCGAAAAATCTTCTTTTCCAAAACTACTGGACCAATTTTAACCAAACCTCACTCGAATCTTCCCTGCATTTATCTCCTAGATTCCTTAAAAAAATAATTTCTGTGAAGAACTTAAATTTTAATAAATTCAATTAAATTGAATTTTCGAAAAATTGTTAAACAATCTTCTCCAAAACTACAGGACCAATTTCAACCGAACTTCACGGGAATCTTCCTTGCATGAATCTCTTCCAAATTCCTTCACGATCAGATGAAAAGCATGGCCGTTGTGGGCTAGGATTTTTTTTCGCTATATGAAACAGTGTAATTTTAAGAAAATTTTAAAAACATTTCTGCTCCTTAATCACTTATTTGATTTCATTCTGGTGTAGCATGAATCTTCTTTGAATAGACCTCTATTGTATTCCTTGAAGAAGTTAGTAGTCTAAATGTCTAAAAGCCAGTGGAGCGATACAGGGCCATCTTGGCCCTCTTGTTCTTTATTTCACACAGAAAATTTAGGTAAAATCCAATTTACCCCCGCCTCCATTATTCAGACATTGGGGCTCTAGCCCCTCCAATATGAAATTGCTTCCTACAGGCCTGCATATCATCACTTTTCAACGAAAACTTTGTAACTGCAGCTTAAAACAAGCTGCAGTTACGAGGTTTTTGTTGAAAAGCTACAATATCCATGACAGTGGCAGATCCAGAGGGGGTTCAGGAGGTTCAGAACCTCGCTGTGTAGAAAAATTATTTTTTAATTTCC
>CAVMGG010001060.1:0-72569 GCA_963680895.1 Fragum sueziense | reverse complement strand
AAGTCATCTATCCGAACTTATTCGGTCGACGTCGTTCCACCTTCGAATATTTACGACGTCGACCGAATAATCCGACGACTCGTGAATATTATTAGGATTGGACTACGTTTTTGTCGTTTTTCTCTTTGATTTCAGTCAGCTCCAATTGCGGCACTTTACCGACTGTAGAGCACGGTGTCTTCGTGGATCAAGGTGATCAGACAGCCGTACTTCAATGTGACGAGGGGTTTCATATTCGAGCAGATTTTGTGACTCCAGGTTCGATCACCTGCACGGACGGGCAGTGGGAACATGTGAATACGACAAATTTGTGCACTAATATTTAATGATTATTTTGCCCGAAATGAATCTGAGTTTTAAATCGGACCTTAGAACAGACATTTGTTGTATGAAGTTGGATGTACACTCTCAGAATGGTGCATTTTCGCTTTCACTTGAATGATTGAAGAAACCATGGAATCCGGTGCAGAATTACTTAGAATCGGGAATAGCCCTCTCAAAGGTGCATGCGGAGCACTTTATCTCGTCAAAATCCACAAAGTATAAGCTTAGAAATTTAACAAAATTACATTAAAGCGGACGATTTTTCGGTGTGAACGTTTCCCAATAGTCACGTGGGTTACCAACCATGTATAGTGTACACCCTATCACCGGGAACATTTCAATGAGTACCAACAATATCACGGGTGGTAAACAGAGAAACTAGCTCCAAAAAGAGTCAACGGTATTTTGTTTCCTCGTGATATCCGGCCTTTACCGAGATAGTTGCATAGAGCGAAAATCTGTAAACAAAGGTAGGTCACGAACACATTTTTCTACAATTATTTCTTTAACAACGAGTTATTGAAAAATCCGGCGATGCTGTAATATGAAGAAATGGTCTAAGTTTGTTTTGTACGAGAATATACGGTGTTAGTAAGCAGAGTTTGAATACAATCGTTGAAAAACATTTAAGAATCGAAAATTCAGAAGTTTTTACTTTCGATTTTGAAATGTTTTTCAACGATTGTATTCAAACCCTGCTACTAATACCTTATTTTCTCGTGCACAACAAACTTCGACCATTTCTTCATATTACAGCATCGCCAGATTTCTCAAAAACTCGCGTTCAAAGAAATTATTTTAGAAAATGTGTTCGTGACCTACAAAGTTTCGCTCTATGCAACTACTTCTTTTTGGAGCTAGTTTCTCTGTTTACCACCCGTGAATATACCATTTGGATTTGAAATAACAAATTATAGAATGTCTTTTACATCCTTTTATCTTATGCTCTTTATACAAAATCTGAATACCAAATCAGTAGAAATCTTAGCAGCTCCATGGTTTGAAGTTACTGAGGTTAGCCATGGGTGTTGGGTCCTGAATCCATTGTAGCGTTTTGTAGATGGGAACAATCCAAACATTGTCCTGAAATGGGTTACATAAAAGTCTTGATTCTGATGAAAACGGTAGATATTTGTCTTATCATAGATCTAACTTATTTGCGTCCTAACATTTAAGAATCCGATGAAAACGATATTTCATTTCTCAAAATGTCAGTCCAATTGTGTGTTCCTCCAAATCCAAGCCAGTCAGATAATGCAATGGGGGGGGGGGGGGGGGGGACTCCCGGAGACATATTTTAATTTGTCATACCTGAAAATCAACATGCTTTTTATCAGGTTGTGTGTATAGATACAAGTTGATTTGGAACAATTTGGTCTCCAAAGCATTATGATATTATTCTTCATAATATTAGTGATATGAGTCCGGATCTGGGAAAACGATCTCTTATATCATTTATGACTACTATGTTTCTAGCCCAGATTGTGGGCCCTGCCTTCCTGCATCCAGTTAACCCTTTCCCAAATGGCAAAATTTCAGGGTGATCCACTTCAAAAACTCCACAAATGACAAATGAAAGTTATTTAAGATAGAATTTTGTGTAAAATATGGCAAAGAAAATATAAAGACGAAAGGAGAAACTGCTGGTTATAAGCAGTTTCTTCTTTTGTTTCAATATTTTCCCAAGCCTTTTCAATCAGGGATGTCAAAACCAGGTCTTGTTTGGGAAAGGGTTAAAGGGACATTTCATTCCCATTTCAATTTTTTAAAGTATGTCTTCATGCCAAGATTAGTTATTCAAATGAGTATAAATGCTATTAGTATTTTGAAGATGTTGCTGATAAGCGAGAAACACACATTCAAAGTTGAGACAGAATCGATAAATTCCATATAAATCCGACCTGTTGTCCACAACAATTTGTTAAATTTTAACACAAAAATATATATTTCTCGTAACGGCGCAATATTTTGGCTTGAAATTTTCAGAATTTCATAAGGAAATATGCTCTTTCAAATAAAATAAAAGTAAAATTTATGACAAAAAATTCTGAAATATCACTTTAAGGGTCTAGACTATGTTGCTTTCTTGCGACTACTACAATCCACAAAAAGTATTTGAGAACAACAAGGTTCTTGATCAGACTGCGTGTATACGCAGGCTGATCTAGAACCATGTTGGTCTTAAATTATAGGATGGTCCCATTCAAAATATGCTGCAAACGACATTACGTGTGCTGATTGAATTTGTGTAAATTTTAAGCTTTGAAAATATTTCAAGAGATAAAAGGATGAAAATAAATGCTGGTGATCCACATTTTCCCTTTTTGCCCCAATGTTTTCCAAAGCCCTATTAGGGACGTCAAAACCAGGTCTTGGTTGGGAAAGGGGGTAAGCATCCCTTTTAAGGCACATGCTCATCCATTCTCATTGTGGATATGATAACAACGTACCTGGAAAGCGGCTCTAACATATTCCAGAAACTCAATGGTTGCAGCTCTGAAATCTGTATTTTTAGCCCAGACTGGGTCTACGATCAAATTGAACGGAACTTTTTGTCCTTCGTAATGGGCTTTAAACCTGGTGAAAAAAAAAACATTTAAAGATGATTTATGTATTAGTTCTGTATTGCATTATGCATAACATGCATTTATAAACTCGTATCTGTTCATTATTTTCTCCAGTACAAGCAAAAAAAGGTGCAATTGATATCTAAATCGTAGTCATCTTGCCTTACTAATTCTTATCTTGCGACTTAAGGTTTAAGAACTGAGAATGAAATGCAGAGCCAGAGGTGAAATTTGAAAAGTGCAAACAAGAATAGCATATATGCTCAAAAACAAATGTTATAATAATGAAACACCTTATTTTGTTTTGTTTTGTTTTGTTTGCTTGTTTTTTTATTATTATTTTTATTTTTCTATTATTTCTTTTTATTTTATTTTTTTATTTCATTTTTTGGGGGTGGGGGTGTGGGGGTGTTCTCATGTTAATCAACCAAAATCAGTTCACAATGGTGCAAAATACAATAGAAGTGAATTCATTATTGAACTAATTGAAATACACAGAGGTCAACAGCATTTCTTAATCGATTGTCTGGAGCAAAATTACATTACACGCCATCTGATTGGACGAGACGAATGTCTCGGCCAATGGGATGGATTGTTGTGTAATTTTAAAGGTATTTTTTTAATTGGACCCGGTTTGGTGAATACCATCTCTGAACATTGAAAACGATACTGATAAATAGATGAATGAAAAAAAAAATGTTAACAAAACATGTTCAACAAAATATTGTATAGCTCACGTCTCACGATAAATGATCTGGCAGAGCATCCGTAGCTAATAGTTAGAGATGCTCTGCCAGGCCATTGATCATGAGTTATAAAACTTACGCGTTAAAAAGCACGTCGAAAGCATCTTTCTTTGTCGTGACATTTCTACACGCGGATGGGACAACACAAGGTACTTTGTCAGGTGTAAGATCATACAGATCGGCTACTGGAACTTCCCACCGACCTGAAACATGGGAAGCAACTTAAGATTATCAAAAGAAATTCCAACGTTTGAAAGAAATGAAAAAATAACGTCCGTTAAGGCTTTTGAGCCCAACATGGTTCCCGATCAGCCTGCGTATACACGCAGGCTGATCATGAACCATGTTGTTCTCCAAAAGCTTCTACGTGATTTGTAGAAACCTGAAGACAGCAGCATGGATCCTTGTCAAACTGCTTTTAGGCATAGTCTGGTCTTGAAACGTGGCTATCTCAAATGCTATAATGGACCATTCTCCAGATTCTGGCTCAAATATTAGAAACCTACGCTCAACACAAGGTGTAGGGTGTGATGTCATTTATAAAGGTCAACTACTGGAACTTCCCAGCGACCTGAAACAGGGAAAAAACTTTGCATGGATGGGAATGTATCCTTTCCCAATCTGCAAGATCTTTAACTGGTTTGTTGTCAAAGAGTCGGACAGAAAGATTTATTCTAATGTAAGTTTTTTATGCAAATACCAGACCAGATAAATAGCTTATACGTATTGAAAGCCAGACAGCTTTTTTCTTGGGTGTTACTCGATGGTGAAAGATCTAAATAAATGCGTTTATAAGTCAACAAGGACTACAAAATGAAAGATTGGCTGCAATTTGCACGTCTTATTACGAAAGATTAGTCGAATGCTAGTGTTTACTTGTAAAATGAATAAAGAAACAAATAAATAAATAGCATTAGTTAACTTTTTCAAATCATTCGTGGAAATTGTTTCGCAGCTTCATACCTGGGAAAGGCATACCGGGCGATGACCCGGTGTCGCACGAAGGACCATCATAATCGAGTGTGTAGGGCCAGATCATCGTGTTTGGGCTCGATAACTGCACGCTTGAGCACGATGAGTCGTATAACAGCCATAAATCACCGATACCTGTGTGTAAAGAGTCAACGTCTAAATAGGAAACGAGTTTATCCAGTTAATCGTGACGTAACTACGGACAAACAATAGGACTTCCGTAGGTGTTGATATAAAATCTCGTAACTACGACTTGATTCAAGCCGTAGTTACGATATTTTATAACAACACTGAGGGGTTATCAAAACATAGAGGTAAACCAAGTCTATTTTAAGAACAAAATTCGTTGCAGTCAGTGGCAGTTGTAAGATCAATGTCGGCGTGTTTGAGCTAGTCAAATGCACGGTAAGTCTTATAGTAAACTGTATCTATCATAACCTATTATTCACTGTCTAAAGGGTAGGACCATATCATCGAATCTGGGCTCAACAACAATACGCCTAAATGTTCCTGTAGAAAAGGCTTGGAGAAATATTGAGACAAAAGAAAATGCTGGAGATCAGCATTTTCTCCTATTAGAGGTATCGATATTTCCGGTGCTATTTTGCACACAGATTCAATCTTTATAACAACAATTTTGTAGCTAGCGGCATAGTTCAAATTGGGTCAGTAACTCAGTATACATTTTTGTCGTTTAGTGAATAATTAAGGTCGGCCATCGTATTAGAATATGACTATATAATATATATTAGAATATGAATATGTAACCCGTTACTGCATAGTTACGCCTTTTGACTCCTTCATAAGAAAGGGCTTGGGAAAACATTGTGGAAAATGAAGAAATTGATTGTGACAAGCAATTTCTTCATTTTCCACAATGTTTTCTAGTTCAAAAAGGAAAGATTTTTAAAATTTTATCAACTTGAAATTGTCGTCTGCAACACTTTTGAAATCGGAACAGTCCAAAATTTTGTCGTCTGGTACTGGGTTAAGGAATGATAGAAAATCCAGCATGATCCTGTACCTATAAACTGTCCCGTCCCACCCTCCGACAACTGCGGAGCACGTACGCCGTATACAGTCTTCTCGTCGATTTGGTTATCCTTCAATTTACCCAGGACGTCTGAAAATAAGAGACAGATATTCTAAGGTATTCTACATAATTAGATTATTATTGGATAACAAACACTTTCTTCGTGCACTTACGCCCCATACTTCGCCGTTTTTGTTTTTTTTTTTTTTTGTTGTTGTTGTTGTTTTTTTTTGTTTTTTTTTTTTTTTTTGTTTTTTTTTTTTTTTTCGTTACAACGGAAATTGACGGGGGCAATTATCCGGATTATAAAAACATCCGGACTTCCTCGCAAATCGTCGTTGCTACGAATCGTAAAAAGTGCATTGGATATCCTTTAAAAGTCTCGCGATATTTCTGTATTCAGAGAAGAGTAAAAACGTGTTGATGCTTTCCCAAAAGTTGGGAGATGAAAATATACAAAAAAAAAATACATAAAATGCCAAATATTTTAATATTTATCATAAGAAAGCCAAAAGATCTCATGTCATGTGTTAACATGGGCTTATATACAAAGCATACTGTTTTTTTTTAAAGAAATTTTGCTAATATTTTACATTTAGGTAGAAAATTGATGAATAAAAACCTTGGGTAGCGCCGGAATAGAATTACCCCAACCACTTTCAATATATACTAGGACAAAAAAGATACGCAACCCCGATTTTTCATAATATTTTCGTCAAAATATGTTTTTAATGGCTATTGAGTACATTTTTAACATACCCGCACCCATACGCATAAATACAGTGTCATTTTCTTCATATGTCGTACATTGATCCCGAGATACATAGTAAATGTAAAAACTGATTATCCCCTGTCGTGTTTTCTAAATGACTACTTTCAAAACAAATTTCCATCAAACACAAGCTTGAACATAGACAAAGAAGAGGCGAAAGAGTTCACACACTTCTCACTACCCTAAGCATAGCACGGCTACGCCAAAACTAGCACCAAGCTGCAGTACGAATATCGTTAGGTAGAAAAGTCAAAATTTTGTGGTAAGACATTCATGGGGCAACAAATCGACACATTTTCGACTTTATACGTTGTTGGCTCTAAATGGGATCACAACCGATCGAGCACGAAGCGGACATGCAAGAGATATGACGTCAAGGCAGGACCGTACCACAACGATAACCCCACCTACGGGATAGGTTTAAGGCTGCAACGGAGACCTCTAATAAATCCCATGGGATTCACAACATTCGAATATCGGACCAAACTGATCGAAACAGACTGTGTTAAACTTTTCGACCTACATACAATTTGTTTTGTCAAATTGTGTTGACGCCCGGCGTAAACTGGGCGTTTTCTTATTAATGGAATTTACTACAAACGAGATTTTGTGCACTTTACAAGGTGAAATGTTATTGCTTTAAATGTACTATATTTTGTTTAAATCTGATTTGATGTCTTTGCGTAAAAAGGAATTGAAATGGAAGTTGTGTTTCTTTTTTGTTTCAGTATACTATATTCACTAAACCAAAGGTCCGTTCGATTCAGACTTTTCGGCAAAACATGTCCCCTTTATGTATCTATTTGTACTAAAAATATCATTGGAAAATTTAGGTCCCAGGAAAACGGCCTTATGGACCCCCCCCCCCCCCCCTTGCAGAAAATTTTGATGCTCAAGACCCTCTTTTACGAAATTAAAGGTCTAAGAACGTTACCCAACACTATTCTAGGCATATCAGGGTGTACAACGTTCGAACTGCATTATGGGTAATTTCGGCTCCGCTGTGGAGTAATTTAGCGATAATTCCCTCGACTCAGGTACACGGTGGGTAACTCATGTGACTTTTGGGAAGCGTTAACACTGAAAAAATCGTCCGCTTCATAGCATGTTTTGTTGCATTTCTCAGCTTTAACTTCACGGATTTTGACGAGATAAAGTGCACCGAACGCGCCTTTGAGAGGGTCATTCCCGATCTAACTCACTCTTCTCGAAATCCAGTGGTTTCTTCAAACATTCAAACGAAAGTGTTTTTCGGTGCAAAACGAAAGTGATAAGCGTTCCCGTGCACCGAAAAAATCTTTCGCTTGAATGTTTGAAGAAACCACTTAGTTCGGAGCACAATGAGATACAACCGCGAATGACCCTCTTGAAAATGCGCATTCGGTGCACTTTATCTCATCAAACTCCGTAGAGTACTAGTATAAGCTGAGAATTGAAACAAAGCCTACTTTGAAGCGGACGATTTTTTTCGGCGTGAACGCTTCCAAAAAGTCACGCTGGTTACCTACCGTGAGGTAAGTGTTTATCAAATATTTCCGCCAATTCACGACCGATTTTGAAAAACTAACGTGGAGTTTCATCGGATTTTAATTTCACGTCCCTGGACCCTTATATGGGGCAAGGCAACTTTGAGCTGCACATTCACCTGACACTTTTTACTATTCATCCAAATAGCCAATTTCGTTGGGAAATGAGCCTTATCTAAATGACCCATTAAATGCACTTGGCTTGTCTTACTGCTTATCTAGGAATTATAATTTAGTCTTTGTACTATAGTCATGTACTAAACTTACAATGGTTAGTTTTTAAATACATGTATGCGTGAAAGCCTATATCATGAAATCGAATCCTCAAAACAAGTTGTAGTTACGAGGTTTAAAATGCGGTGATATTTATAAAGCTTGTTTTACAATTACTTTGCTGTGGGAAATAGAGAACATTTTCAATCTCACAATTGGCCTATAGCTAGGCCAACAATACAAGTTATGTGGGCTTTTATTGATCCCTTTCAAGTATCGTTTTAGTAAGTACCCATGAGTCGCTTCCGGTGGCAAACAATGGGTTTATGGGAAATTAACATTTTATACACACAGACACGACTCCAATTTGTTACTAAAAATAGCAACACATCAGTCGGTTTCTTTATGCCAGATAGAGGGTCTGACTCAATTCCGAGCAAAGCATCCCACGTGCAATAGCAACGAACGGTGATTGGCCATAATTGTCATCAAAGGACGACTTCCGGTGGCTGTTGTAAGTGTGTGTGTGGGAGGGGGGGTCTTAGTGGAAATAGGCTAATTTGCTTACTTTTATACATTTGTATCCATTCTGTCGGAGATGTCGGAGTCGTTCCGTCCTCTGACTGGATTCCTACTTCGTGTCCTTCTCCATAAAATGCTCTGCACCACAGAAAAATGATATTTTATTTGGGTAACAAATGCTTTGAGGAAATAAGTTGTTAACCCTTTCCGAAATGACAAAATTTCAGGGTGATCCACTTAAAAAACTGCCACAAATGACGACATAGATGTTATCAAAGATAGGTCTTGTGTAAAATATGGCACAGAAAATATTGAGACAAAATGAGAAACTGCTGGTTATTAGCAGTTTCTTCTTTAGTTTCAATGTTTTCCTAAAATTTTTCTATTAGGGACGTCGAAACCATGTCTTGTTTGGGAAAGGGTTAAATGAGGTTCAAATCTATTGCATTTTAACTGCATTGGCTTCTTAAATAACATACAAATGAACCAGTGTGTGGGAAAAAAAGGCCCATATAGCATTTCAGGAAAATGAGTTTAAAGATTTCCCTAGAGTTCAAATGCAGTCCAATAAAGAGTAAGATCCATACTGCTATGTTTAAATCACTATAGTTCACGAAGAAGCTATTAGAGAACATGGATATATGGATCCATATGGATCCTGATCAGACTGTGCGTATATCACCAGACCGAATTTGATATCATCTCTTGCTCTTGCTTTCAGTATGTGTCTCACCAAGGGCGGACCCAGGATTTTTTCCAGGGGGGGGGGGGGGGGGGGTACAAGCCCAAATGACGGCTTAAAGTGTGATAAAAAATAGTTGCTTTTCAACGAAAACCTCGTAAATGCAGTTTGTTTTCGTTGAAAAGCAGCAATATGTAACATTATACTAAAGTTATATGGTCAAAATTTATTTTTTCGATCAATGCCGGGGGGTCCGGACCCCCTGACCCCCCTATAGATCCACCCTTGGATGCTTTTTGTGTGTGTCTCACCTAAGAAGTCCATAGTCCGTGCCCTGATCTTGTACAAAGAAGGTACCTCGCACCGGGCAGCCGTTCGGGTTCGTGTAGGCCGAGAATAGTGGTTCATAATACGCGAAACTTTCACTGTTTAATGTACCGTACATAGATACCATGATGATTTGTGGGATCTCCGATAACTGTAAAACAAAACAACATTGTAGGAAAATGAAATAAAAAACAGGTCGAGAATATTGGTTCATAATACGCGAAACTTTCGCTGTTTAATGTACCGTACATAGATACCATGATAATCTGTGGGATCTCAGACAACTGTGAAACAAAAGAAACATTGTAGGAAAATGAAATAACAGGTCGAGAATATTGGTTCATAAGACGCGAAACTTTCGCTGTTTAATGTACCGTACATAGATACCATGATGACCTGTGGAATCTCTGACAACTGTAAAACAACAGAAACATTGTAGGAAAATGAAATGAAAAACAGGTCGAGAATATTGGTTCATAATACGCGAAACTTTCACTGTTTAATGTACCGTACATAGATACCATGATGATCTGTGGAATCTCCGACAACTGTAAAACAAAACAACATTGTAGGAAAATGAAATAACAGGTCGAGAATATTGGTTCATAATACGCGAAACTTTCACTGTTTAATGTACCGTACATAGATACCATGATGATTTGTGGGATCTCCGATAACTGTAAAACAAAACAACATTGTAGGAAAATGAAATAAAAAACAGGTCGAGAATATTGGTTCATAATACGCGAAACTTTCGCTGTTTAATGTACCGTACATAGATACCATGATGACCTGTGGAATCTCTGACAACTGTAAAACAACAGAAACATTGTAGGAAAATGAAATAACAGGTCGAGAATATTGGTTCATAATACGCGAAACTTTCACTGTTTAATGTACCGTACATAGATACCATGATGATTTGTGGGATCTCCGATAACTGTAAAACAAAACAACATTGTAGGAAAATGAAATAAAAAACCAGGTCGAGAATATTGGTACATAATACGCGAAACTTTCACTGTTTAATGTACCATACATAGATACCATGATAATCTGTGGAATCTCCGACAACTGTAAAACAAAACAAACATTGTAGGAAAATGAAATGAAATACAGAAGATCATTTCTATAGTAGGGCATTATATACTGAACCTCAGTAATAACGCACCACTTTTTCTTGTTTTATATTTTTTCAACAAAATCATTCATTTTGTTGACACAGTACTATTCGGTATCCGTCGGACTCAAGGTATGCACATAACACACTCTTAAGCACAAAACCCATTCATCCGTGACGCTAGCCGTCCAAACTTGGTAAACAGGTTTTCTGCACGTGTTGTAGTATTGACCTCGTGCACAAACCAGCTTATCGGTTTACCGTGTACATGTAGTCGGTGAAAGAAAGAAAACACTCAAACATTTCATCGGTCGGAAATTTTTGACGCTTTAAACAATGCCAAGACTTTCCACCGAAGAACGTAATCGTGCTACTGGGATGTTGCAGGCAGTGATGACGTCACGTGGTATTATACACACGATGTGATTACATCACAAGACTATCGCACGGCTTAGAGAACGTTTCCAACAAACTAGTGCACTGCTGGACTGCCCGGGAAGGGGTACACCAAAGGTCCCAACTGCAGCTAAAACAGGTACACAGGTTGAAGTACAAAGTGATAGAGGGATAGCGGAGAGTCATTCCAAATGGCAGAATACAAAATGTGATCAGTTTCATGCGTCGACGAAGCACAGACTGTAAATTGCTCTGCAAAGTGGTCTCACGCAATACTGATTTTGTGACTTTAAGTTTAGAGGGTAGTCATGTTTCCGCGTTCGTCACGCTTGATTGATTTAAGCCAGCGAAACAATTTTTTGACCAGAAACGAAAGAAATGACAGCAGTTCGGGTTGTGGTTTTACAGTTTGAAAAAATAACATAATAAAAAAAAGTTATAGTAATAAATGTAAGTGGTGCGTTATTTCTGAGGTTCAGTATATTTGACATGAGTGTGAAATATTGGTACATGGCACTCGAAACAAACTTTCATTGTTCAGCGTACCATACAAAGAGACCATGATGAATAATTGTAAAACTATTGTACTAGCATGTACGAGGGGTGTTCATTAAAGATTTCCCCTGACCTACACTCAATAAGCCGAGAGAATTGAAACTTGGCACAAATATTAATCTCTCTCTACGTGGCCTTTAGCCAGAGAGACACACTTCTCCCATCTTTTAATGCAGTTTTGTAGACCTCCTCTGTAGAACACCGTAGATTGTGCCTGAAACCTTACATTGACTTGATGGTGGCATCACCAATGACAGACTGTGGGCGCCCAGGAATCGGACAGTTTCCAAAGATTTACATTCACACTTGAACTGAGTATGCCAGTGTTTCTTTAATCTCATCAAATGCCTCCTTGGGAGTGCAACCTTTCAAATACGAGAATCTGATGACTGCTTGCTCCATCACGCTACCTTACTTAACTTCAGCACATGGAAATGGGAAACAAATTATATTTCAGAGCTGCAAATTTTCATGTGACCTATAGGGGTATACGGTAATGTATGTGTAAAATTTCAACTTCCTATCTCAACCGAAATTAGGTCAGGGAAAACCTTTAATGAACGCCCCTCGTATTATGGACATGGATCGTTTTATTGAAGTTCTAAATAGTCAGATAAATGAAGGTAAACTTGACTATTTTTCAAATATGTTATTTGACCAAAGTATCAATATTGATCAAATACTTCAAGAGTTGGAAAATTTAATTCTCGACAGCTCGATAACTTTCAAAAAACCAGGTAGGAATAAAAGAGATAATGGTTCGAAAAATATCTGGTTTGATAATGAATGTGTTAAACTCAAAAAAACTAGCTAGGGTTCATTTGAAACGTTTTCGAGCAAGTAAAAGTGAAAATGATTTACAAGTGTATCTACAACACAAATCCACGTATAAATCAACTTGCAAATCGAAAAAGTATACATATCAGAAAAGACAGATATCAAATTTAGAAAATAATACTGTAAAAGTCTTTATTTTCGCGAGCTCAACATTTCGCGATTTCGTTGTCTGGGATTTATTCGCGAGTTTATGAATTCGCGGGTGTTTGATTTAAAGATCGTGTATTTCCATTGTTTTCCGGAAATATTCGCTTCGTTACATTCCGTACGTGTCCATTTAACCCCAATAAATACACAAGCGATGGTTACACTAAATGTATCACACCTGTCTTCTCTTTATAATTGTTTTCACACCTTTTCATCTATAACTGTTAAAAGGACAATAAATGTATTGTCCCTACATGTATAACAAAAAGTGATTAACATAAGAACGTAACTGCTTCATTTGTCCATTAGATGTGCTGTACTTCTGAATTGTTTACGATAAAAAGGTCATTCTTTTACGACCATATTCTAGCGAAATGGATGCAACAAATATACTATGTATTTGTAATTATGTATATCATCATAATTATATAATATGATGTTAAATTTTTGCAATTTTCATACATTGAAAGTTGGGTATCGATCACAATTACCAATTTGAAGTGTTTTTACTGAATATATAATTTCGGAAAGTTCCGGAACCCGAACAACCATCGGTAGTCTCCGGCATTCTGAGACTGATAAATTCACGAGATTGATGAATTCGCGAGATGACCTACTCGCGAAAATAAGCGAAAATTAAGTCCTAGCGAATAAATAGACTTTTACAGTACTAAAAACAGTAAGAGTTTTTGGAATGAGGTCCGTAAACTTACTGGCAAACCGAAAACTACGTCAACTCTTTCCGTAAATGACTGGTTCAACCATTTCAAAAATTTGTTAGGCAAAAATGATGCTACTGCTGAAGACCATATTCAAATTGAAGAGGATGTTTTTATTGATGAAGAAACAAGTGAAATTTTTAATTGTGAAATTACTGATGAAGAGATATTAACGTGTATGAATTCTTTTAATGTAAATAAAGCATGTTCTGGGGATATCACACCAAAACATTTGAAGCACGGTATAAATACAATACTTCCTTTTGTTAAACTATTATTCAATAGATTGTTCGCAAATGGAGAATTTCCAACAAATTGGTCAAAAATCTTATTAGTGCCGATACATAAAAAGGGTAATGTAAACGAGCCGTCTAACTATAGGGGAATTGCCCTTATGGAAATACTAAGTAAATTATATATAAGTATATTGACCAAACGTTTAACATTTTATGTCGAAGCACACGAACGTCTAACAGAGTCTCAGGCTGGTTTTCGGTCAAATTATAGTACTATTGATAACGCTTTTGCCCTCTACTCAGTAATATCTAAATATCTTTCTAGGAATAGAAAAGCAGTATATGTTGCTTTCATTGACTTTGAGAAGGCGTTCGACTCTGTTAGCCGTCCATTGCTTTTTAATGTTCTGTTGAAAAAAGGTATAGGTGGAAATTTGTTCAAAGCAATCAAAGCTATATATAGTGATGTAAAAGCATGTGTCAGAACTGAATCTGCTTTAAGTGACATATTTTCATGTCCTATGGGCCTTAGACAGGGCTGTCCCTTAAGTCCTGCTCTATTTTCTCTTTTTATCAACGAACTGGATGAGGTTATGGCTAATAATGATGTTAGAGGCATTCAATTGTTTCCTTCGTTTACAGAAATATTCATGTTAATGTTTGCTGATGACATAGGTTTAATTTCAGACACAGTACGAGGTTTACAAAAAGAATTAGATATTTTGAAAACTTTTTGTAAAAATTACAGGTTAAAAGTAAATTTAGACAAAACTAGAATTGTTGTGTTTAAAAAGGGTAGCCAATTATCCAATAAAGAGCATTGGACATATGACGGCAAAAACATTGAAATTGTCCCTCGGTTTTTGTATGTGGGTATTGACTTTACTAACAGACTATCTTTATATAAGATGGCAGAAACTGCATCACTCAAAGCTAAGAAAGTATTAATGTATGTTTTTAAATCATTTGATAACATGCCGCATATTCCTGTATCATCTTTCTTTAAAATTTTCGATGCAGAAATCACTCCAATTATGTTATACGGATCTGAGCTTTGGGGTTTACAAAGTATGGATTGTGTCGAAAAAGTGCAAATTTACGCGTGTAAACGTCTCCTGAATGTTAGTTTTAAATCATGCAATCAGTCAATTTTGGGCGATATCGGTAGATATCCATTAAGGATATTGTCATCTAAAAGAGTAATTAAATACTGGCTTCGTATTCTGAATATGCCAGACAACAGATTTGTCAAACTTTGTTATAATATGCTTTTACATTATGTTAGTCTAGGATATCAAAATTGGGTTTCCAGTTTACGTCTGCACCTATGCAGAAATGGTTTTGGCCAAATTTGGGCAAATCAAAGTGTCAGAAATGAGAAGATGTTTTTATTTCAATATGTTCAACGGTTGAAAGACCAATATATACAAGAATGGAGAGCTAGGTGCTTTGAAAATACAAAATTAAATCATTATCGTGGCTTCAAAATTTCGTTTGGTCAGGAATTATATCTTTCAATTATCGATGTGAAAAATTTTAGATCATGTCTCTGTTCATTTAGAAGTGCTTCACACCCACTTATGGTCGAAAAGGGGAGACATTATGGTATAAGCAGAGAGTATCGTTTTTGTATCTATTGCGACTCACATGTTGAGGATGAATTGCATTTTGTATTAATATGCCCGCTTTATGAAGATCTGAGAAAGGATTATATTGATTCAAAGTACACAGATGTATTAAACGAAATATCATTCTATAAGCTCATGTCATCAAAGAATGAAACTACTATTAGAAACCTAGCTATGTTTATTTTTTATGCTTTAGAAAAAAGAAAAAAATACTTGAAATCACAAGAGTTATAACGTCATATTTGATACACTAGGCCTCTCCAAAACCAAAATAATCATTTAGTATTTATGTGTCCATCTCCAGATATCGCTAACTCGATGTATCTTATACATGTACAGTTGTCGCCACATCGTATGGCACAATGTTTATGTTTTGTTCAAATGTAATTGAACGTTAAAGAAAACATAAACACGTGCCATACGATGTGGCGACAACTGTAGTTTGATTGATTTTTTGTCAGATTCATGAATTTTTCAAATGTTGTTATTTCACATGTGTTACATTTAGTACACTTATAATCGATTCACAATTAAACGAGAACAATTACAGTTGAATTGCTTTATCAAAACAACTGAAAATATTCTCGTTTAATTGTGAATCTATTATACACATAATTTGTTTGTATTGTTAAATGTTTGTATATATGTGTATGGGCCGTTGGCGTTATAATACAAATAAAATTTGGAATTTGGACAGTTGTCTCATACAATAAAGAAACTTGAAACTTGATGATTTGTGGTATTTCTGGTTAAAACTGTCAAACATCATGAGAAAAGCAAATGAACTATATCATTTCACCGAACACCCATTTGGGGTGGCGTATGACAGGACTTCGGCAAAGTATTAAATTGTACCATTTTGTAAAGCTTAAAGATTATTATGATAATTTTTGGTTCTCGGGATCTCAACTGATCAAAAAGGATTTTATGAAAATGAAAGTCGTCTTAATCGATAAAAAATTTAGATAGATCTATGCCATTTAAATTGTGCTTAATATTTACACATACATGTAGACTACATGTATTTTGTGTCAGACATTCACAACACTTGGACAACTGTCAAATTAGGCCTATACAAAAAGAATATCAAATTAAAATTGAGAACTCAACAAACAACAACAGATGTCATGTTTAACCCTTTACCACACAATGACTCTTTTACTCCCGTTTGGAAAACATTGTGGAAAATGAAGAAATGGTTTGTGACAAGCAATTTCTTCCTTTTCCACGATGTTTTCTACCAAAAAAGACAGAAAAATGTAACATTCCCTTCACTTAGAATTTTCGTCTGCAACATCTTTGAATTTGAGTAGCCCAAAATTTTATCGTTTGGGAATGGGTTAAACTTACCTGCAGTCCCCCTGGCGGTGATGCGTCGTCATAACAGCGACATGATGGTAACTTACACGCTGATTGGTCACAGGGTTCGCTCGTTACCATGGCAATGCATCCGAGAAATAGCAACCAGTTCGCCATGTTTAATTCTTGAGTCACTATATGAAAGGTGCTTTCTAAATTAAATTTTGACCAAATACATAATGAGGAAGTAAAAAAGAAATCCATCTTTCTCCATTTTAACATCTTTAAGGCGGTGAGAACCGCGGCCTTTTCCGACTGTAATCCAAACCATAGGGATCTATAAGTTGACTCTCAGCACCTAATGAACCTTTATTTACTATATAAAGGTTCATTAGATGCTTGGAGTCAACTTACAGACCCCTATGATCCAAACTTTTAAAAGCATTGCTCACAACGATCATTGTAAACTATCAAAACTGAACTTCTACTGTGGTTGTTTTAATATTGGTGAAAATATTGGTGCATACTATCCGAGATATGTAAAAAATATCGTCGGTGTAAATGGAAAACCTCGTATGTCAATTTTTGCGATTTTCAAATTAAAATCTTGTATGTCCAGTTTAGACAATTCTTGTAGGTTTTGGGATATTTTTATTTATATGTGCTAATGACACATTATAATTATGTGAACGATGTCTCCCAATTTCAAGTAAAGCCTGTCAGTTTCGGAAAAGTTGTGAATGTTTTCTCTTCCCGTTTAAGAAAAATCAAAAAACGAGGTACGAGGTTTTGCATTTACACCGACGATATTATCTACATGTATAAAACATAATTCATATGACCACCCTAGACAAACGGGACCACCAGGGAAGGGAATAAACAAAACAAAAAAAATACACAAGAAAAAATATCTTTACCAGCAGATGTCAACCAGCATTCTGATAGCAATTGGTTTTGTGCTAGAAATAGATTTGGTTTATCGTAATGTTTTGATAAACCGTCGGTATTGTTATAAAATCTCGTAGCTACGGCTTGAATCAATCCGTAGCTACGAGATTTATACCAACACCCACGAAATAGTAATCGTTTGTCCGACATTATGTCACGTTTAACCGGATAAAATCATTCCCTATTCGAGAATGATCGTATATAGTGAAGAAGATACATTCTAGCTTCAGAACAACATCTAAGTGTGAAAATGTAGGCCTGTATCTTATGCTGCCCATGCAGCATTCGCATGCTGACTAGGGTCGATACTTTTCACACTGCTCAGAAGGTCCATTTTTATGGGACGGGTTACATAATTATATCGCTAATTTTCAACGATAATCTCGTATCTGCAGCTTGAAACAAACTGCAGTTACGAGATTCTCGTTGAAAAGCGATGATATGTAAATTATGCCAGAGGGTAAGACTAAGACATGTATCAAAATATGTATAGGTAGAACAATAACAATATTAATAATTTTGGAATCAATATACAAAGGCAAATTCTTCTACTCTTTAGCAAATTACACCTTTTGACAGCGGTATAATTTTCAATCATTTTTATCCGTTTGAAGGTTTTTTACAGACCAAGGTAAAAGTCGAACCTGAGTTAACTCCTATACTTCAAGTAAAATGCGAAATGTCCAACAAACTATCACACACTTGTGGATTTCTTATCTTTGTTTCCAAATCTGCTGAGCTAAGCCACATATTCTTTGCTGATAGCCTATAAACATGACCCTATGCAAGATATGAATGAGTCGGTATTTAATCATCGACAAGTACTTTAATGTAATCCCGCAATTCTATGTAATAAAACGTAGTTTTTCAACGAAAACCTCATAACAGAAGCTTGTTTTAAGCTGCAGTTCCGAGGTGATTGTTGAAAGGCAACGATAATGACTTCAAACATTATATAGAAAGGAAGGTCATGGTGCTTGCAAACTAACAATTCAGGCCAGGCCCCGGTTTCTCGAAAAAGCTTAAGCACATACTCATGAGAACATGCTCAACCTCAAAGGAATATTCTCCATCGTTGAAGGGTATTCGATTGAAGTTCACGTGGATTTCGTGTGATTTGAGCGCGGTGCTCAGATTTGAGCATGAGAACGCACTTAAGTTTTTTCGAGACACCGGGGCCAGCTCTCGAATATTTTTTAAATTCATCTTCTTCTGTCGGAAATAGGCCCACCCAGCATTCCGTTAACCCTTTCCCAGATGACAAAGATTCAAAGGGCCTAACATTCAAATGTCATTTTTTAAAGCATGTCTTGATGCGAAGATTGGTTATTCCAATGCGTATGAATGATGTCAGTTTTTTTGAAGTTGTTTTTATAAGCGAAAAATGCGCCTTTAAGTTGAGACAGAAATGACAAATTCAATACACATCTTAGCTGCTGTGGACATCATTTTTTTTTAATTTTAGCACAAATATATATATACTCCTCGTAAACGGCGCAATATTTTGGCTTGAAATTTTCAGGATTTTCATAAGAATATATGCCATTTCAGATAAAAATAACAGTACTATTCATAAAAAATATCGGTGAAATATCACCTTAAGGTAGTCTGACTTGGAAACTGATGCAAACGACAAAACGGATGTTATTTAATGTAGAATTTGGATATAAAATAGCAAAGAAAATATCATGACAAAAGGAGAAACTGATGCTTATCAGCACTTTCTTCTCAATAGTTTCTCCTTTCGTCTCAATATTTTCTACATGCATTTTCTTTTAGGAACGTCAAAACCAGGTCTTGTTTGGGCAATCACCCAAAAGTCCACATCAACATGGTCAGAAATTTCGCAAATATGCACAGACAAAGATGCACAATTCCGAAATGAAAGTGCAATCATATCAGTCATTTTCTTCAAAAAACATCATAACCACAACTTTTTAAAACAAAACTGTTATTTAATGTTAACGAGTTTTTTTCTCCAATGAAAAACATCGATATATTGAATTTGATACTGTTTTAAAGATAACAAACAAATTAAAATTCCCAATGTATGGATTTTAATTACTAAGTATGAACAAATCACTGCTTTTTATCAAAAAGCACAAAGCTGCACCTTTAAACAAGATGTAGTTATGGGTTTCTTGAAGAAAGCGACAGTATGTTGTAGACTTTAAGAACTAAATGTAAACATTTTGCAGCTTTTCATCTAAAACCCGTAACTACAGCTTTACACAACCTGTTTAAGAGGTTTTTGTAGCAATGAGAGATATTGAATCCGATGTATAGATTCTTTTTTAAAATACTAAAAATACTAAATGTGAACATATTGTTGCTTTTCATCCAAAACCTCGTAACTACAGCTTTAAAAAAGCTGTAGTTACGAGGTTTTTGAAGAAAATCGACAGTATAACAGATCCTATATAGTTATGTGCAAGCCCATGGTTGAAAGTCGGTCAAGTTAGAGATGGCTGTTGGATTCTGGACCCACTGTAGAGCCTTGGTCATTGGTACGATCCATACGTTATTCTGAAATGAAAAGAAAAAAATAAATGGCTAACTTGAATATAAAATGTATAGACACATCTCATTTTCTGATTGGGAATCAAGTGACATTTTCATAATGTTCAATAATTCTCTTCAGGTAAGGCCTGGGTAATGCACTTCCGGTATAATCGTTATATTTCGATTTTATTCCGCGACGTCCGTAAGTCCGAGCATTTTTAAAGTACCATTAGATGCAATATCGCCTGTTTTCGTAACAACGGAAATAATTGAGCATGCTCAGATTTCCGGGGAATATTCTTAACAATTTTTGTGAAAACAGTTTCTAAATTGTATGAAGAATATGCAAAAAAAAAAAATAAATCAAATATTCAAAATTTGAGAGCAATGAAAATTACTTCCCTTGAAATTGTCTATTCGCACCATGCAGATTTCGTTCCATTACTGGTCATATAGCCTATTACCCAGGTCTTACCTTAAAACGTAACCGATTCGAAAATGGTTTGAGGCATAGAATGCGTTTACATGTACCGATAGCGATAACATACATTAAGTCTGATAAGTATGACCAACAGTACAAATGAATTATTTGTTATAATCTTTAGAAAAATAAGTAATCCTACGACCCCCTTTTAATGCATGAATTGCGTTGTGAGATAATTATACGTATTCATGAAAACACCCATATATGTCATCTAAACAAATAACTTACCCCAAAAGCAGCCCTAACATACTGTAGAAACTCGATGGTTCCCTCTCTAAAGTCAGTATTTTTGGCCCAAGCCGGGTCCACAATCACGTGCATTGGTGTCCGGCCACCGCTGTAATGGTCGTTAAACCTGGAACCAGAAATGATAAAGAAATGAGCCAGGATCTGGAAAAATGTCCTTTAAGGCTTTTGAGCCCAACATGGTTCCAGATCAGCCTGCGTATACACGCAGTCTGATCAGGAACTATGTTGTTCTCTAATGTCAGACTGCACATAGTCACATACTTATCTTGAAACATGAAATCTAAAATGCTATAAGGGACCTGTTTCCGGATCCCGGCTCAAATGGAATCATCGCTTTTAAAATTCTAACATGTGACGAGTGAAAAAGGAAATGCACGTATTATGAAGTACGAGTCAAATCACGGTGAAAAATTACGTGACACAACAACAAGGACAACAACAACAACATACATTTTGTTTTAATTTCATTTTTTTTAATATTTCTCACAATAAGGTAGTCCCTGGCGTTGTTCAACCCTCTCTGCTTTGTTAAAGCCGATGTTTTTGTTTGTCTATAAGAACCAATTGATTTCACATTGACGACCAATTATATCATGTTTGCTTATAGCTTGACCAATGAGTTTGCAGTAATGACCCGACCTACCTTAAATCCTAGAACACCCATTTATACACCCGAAAAATGAATCTTAGTATGGTATGAATCCTTTTCTCTATCACCTTTGATCCCATTATTGAGATCACCCTAACTCCAGAGCCAGTCTCAGAAGCATTTCAGAGTATAATACCCATCTTTTAAAATGGCCAAGAAATTGCCAAAATGATTCAAAGTCATTGCTTATTTTCTTTTAACTTGAAAAAAGAATATAATCAGTCACAAATTAATAAATCATATTCAATTCCAGTAAAAGAAATTGTCCAATCACAGGTCACCGTGATCGTAATTATTTATCCGGATCTTCCATATTTTTTGTGACAAATTGGGGCAAACAAATTTACTTCCCTTAGACCTGAAAATGAGCGATATGATAATTAATACTATACTTACGCGTTGAAGAAAAGATCAAAGGCGTCTCTTTTTGTCGTTAGATTTCTACAAGCTGATGGTACAACACAGGGCAATGCGTCGGGTGTCAAATCATGGAGATCGGATATTGGGACCTCCCATTTACCTGCAAAAATATGTGGGGTGTATTTAATTTTCAGACAGAAAATATGTCGAGAAATTTAATGAAATATGTATCTTCTTTTTAAACATAAAGAGATGATGAACATACATGTCACTGTGAACATCTAAATAAGGTCCACTTTAATGTTGCTTGTGTTCAAAAACCTCGTAACTACGGCTTAAAACAAGCTGCAGTTACGATTTTTTATGTTGAAAGTAACAATAAGATGTTCGCTCAAAGATGACATTTCATTCCAAAAGACACCCACCCACTAACTCACTCAATCACTCCTGGGTTTCATATTCAACGTGTAGGGGTAGAAGCGCGGCCCACATCAGTGGGCTCCCTTCCAGATAACTGGCTCTCTGCAGGCACGGCTGTCTTCACACGTGCTCTCCATTTATCTTGCTCTCGATGATCAATGTTGGATAGCTCAAATAAAAAGGATGGAAAGATGTTACTTTATTAAAAGCCATATATACAGTATAATTGCCAATATCTTGTTCGCTAGCAATGCAGGTTCGGAATTAGGAACGTACCGTCAAATTCCTTATCTGGTTCCACGCCGTTATCGCAGTTGGGTCCCGGCACAGTGTCGTAGGTATAGGGCCAGATAAACGTGCTCTTCTCCGACATACTGACGGACGTACACGAGGAATCGTACAACATACCCTGGGCACCGATACCTGCATGGAAAACATATACCGTCGGTGTAAATGCAAAACCTGGTATGTCGTTTTCGGAAGATTTTAAAGGGGAAGAAATTTAAATAAATAACTTTTCCGAAACTGAAAGATTTTACTTGAAATTCCAACACATTGTCAACATATGTTGTGTCATTAATACTAATAAGTAAAAATATCCAAAAAACCTGCAAGAGCTGTCTGAATTGGACATACACGGTTTTCCTTTGAAAATCTCAAAAATCGACATACGAGGTTTTGCATTGACACAGACGATACATTTCGGACAAACAATAGTATTTCGTAGGTGTTGTTATAGAATCTTGTGACCACGGCTTGGGTCAAGCCGTAGTTACAAGATTTTATAATAACACCGACGGTTTATATATACATAAACTCAGTCTAGCTATCTTTAGCACAAAATTCGTTGCAAATACAAAATAATTCTGATCATCATTGAGATGATTCCATTTTGATCTGTATAACCTATAATTAGAGAATGGGTATGGAATATGTAGATCGTACGAGAATTATACTTTTCCTTTATCCCTTCACAAAACGTTTTAACAAGTCTTGGAGTTGTCCGCAGACAACGTTCTCACCCATACGGGAGCTTGTCACAGAATCAGTTTAACTCCAAAATCAAGGTCAAGGTCATGGTCCCAAATGAAAGGTGTTGGCAGGAGGTATCTATGTGTGAAATATCAAGATTCTATCTCTAATAGTGTCTAAGACATATGCCATGTTAAAGTTTTTTGAAAGTATACTCCCCGTCATAAGAAAGTAGCCATTTGTCTACTGCAAATGGTCTGCAATTTTAGGATTATTCATGAATGTATCGAAATAAATACAAAACATTACAACAAGGCAAGTAAAAATGCTTTCGCGAAAGTACCGAAAACAGTCGAATTATCGCATTAGCTTTGGTAGCTTGTTGGTAGTTCCAGGAAATCCGTTACTGATACGGAACACACTACTGAAATTCAGGGCCATATATAAGGCTAGAAAAGGGGCAAAAATGAATAAGGATATGTGTTTATGATACTGTTTCTATTCAAAATGCTTAGTGACTAATAAGTGATTTTCATTACACACAGGAGGCTTGCAAAATGGCGGATTCCGGTTTTAGCCCAACCAACCCCCAATTTCCCCTCAAATGCTCCATTCATTGAATTTTGTTTCTGTTTGGTCTTCAGCAAATTTCTTATTCAGAAAACGTTTCCCTCCACTTTCCTCACCAACCACTTCCGGTTATTATCACACTTTTAATATTGAGATATGCTATACTGGTAGTGCTAAACTTTCATAGACCTCTGTCAATTCAACGGAATGATTTTCTGTGGAATTGAAATGGGACTTTTGTTTGTGTTTCAACAGCGTCCACTTATGCAGAAAATGACAGCTGTAAGTAAACAAAACTGAATTTTGTATCCTAAAATATTATTTTGAACTCGTATCACAACTAAACATCTTTACGGACATGTTGAAAGCATTTAACCATTTATGTGTGGACAAGAAGCATTGCGAATGCGTATTAATGTGTAAAAACAAAAAAGACATAAAGAATTGGAAAAATATGGCTTTTTGAAAAGTGGCTACTTTCTTATGACGGTGAGTATAGGTCAAAATCCAAGGTCAAGGTCACAAGGTCAAGTGTCATGGTCCAAAATGAAAGATCTTGGCAGGAGGTATCCATGTGTGAAAGATCAAGGCTCTATCATTAATAGTACATGATATATTGACCAGGTTAAAGTTTTTTAAAAGTAGGTCAAACTCCAAGGTCAAGGTCACAAGGACAATAGTCATGGTCCAAAATGAAAGATCTTTTTAGGAGGTATCCATGTGTGAAATATCAAGGCTCTATCAATAATAGTGCATGAGATATATGCCAGGTTAAAGTTTTTTGAAAGTATGTCAAACTGTAAATTCAAGATCACTAGATCAAAGGTCATGGTCCCAAATGAAATGTCTTGGCAAGAGGTATCCATGTGTGAAATACCAAAGCTGTATCTCAAATAGTACCTGAGATATAGACCAGGCCCCGGTTTCTCGAAAAAACTTAGGTATATTCTCATGAGTTCATGCTCAACTTCAATTCAATACCAATCAACGTTAATTGGTATTCAATTGAAGTTCACATGGATTTCGTGCGATTTGAGCACGGTGCTCAGATTTGAGCATGAGAACGTACTTAAGTTTTTTCGAGAAACCGGGGCCAGGTTAAAGTTTTATTCAAGTGACGACGCGACGGGACGCGACGCCGACACTATGGCTGTGACATTAGCTCCCCGGACATAAAGTCCCGCCTCGCTAAAAATTAACAACGATGAGTTCTGTAAGACCTTTCTTTAGAACACATACAACAAAGTTCAACGTCTCAATTAGCGTAAGCAATCAAGACATCGAGCAAAAAAACAAGTACGCACCAATAAACTCGTCTGTCCCTCCGATAGCTAACTGTGGAGCTCTTATTCCTAGCACGTCTTTAACGTCAACGCCAGCATCTCTTAGTTTGGTCTGGACATCTGGAGAAGAACAGAATGATAATCATGTCTAACATCTAAATAGTAAAACACATTAAGGTAGAATACAAGTAATGTGTCCATCTTAAGATTCATAAAACATCGGGTTTTTCGAGCAGCGTCGTAACGTATCCGAACTTATTCGGACGCGGTTGTAAACATTCGGCGGTGGAAAGTTCCACCGCCAAATTTTTTCGACTTCGCCCGAATAAAATCACGACGTCGCGCGAATTTCATTAGGGGTAGACTACCTTAAACTCGGGAAAAAACGATATATATACGAACACGTAGGTTGCTTGATTGCTTGCGGTTTAACACCACTTTCAAATGATATGGTCATTTCGCGGCGACCTAACCCTTTCGCAAACAAGACCTGGTTTTGACGTTCCTAATAGAAATGGTATGGGAAAACATTGTAACAAAAGAAGAAACTGCTGATAACCAGCAGTTTCTCCTTTTGTCTCAATATTTTCTATACCATAATTTACACAAATTCTATCTTTCATAACGTCCATTTTGTCATTTGTGACAGTTTTTGAAGTGGATCACCCTATAATTTTGGCGTTTGGGAAAGGGTTAAGCGGTTTATCATGAATCCCCAGGGTATTTCTCTCACCACAGACAAACGACCACTTTGAGATCGACGAAGTTATCCAGATTTTTAAAACCTTTAACTCTTTCCCAAACGACAAAAATTGTGACTCTCCCACTTAGAAAGCTGCTGCAGACATCAGAGTAGATGTTGATAAAGGCAAAATTTGTGTAAGATATGGCCGAGAAAATATTGAGACAAAAGAAGAAACTGCTGGTTATCAGCAGTTTCTACTTTTGTTTCAATGTTTTCCCAAGCCCTTTCAATTAGGGACGTCAAAACCAGGTCTTGTTTGGGAAAGGGCTATCTAGCAATCCCCACGTTTTTCGTCATCCCTGCTGTAAACGGTTTTCAAACTAATCACGTATTAACAGACGTGTCGAATATTTTCAGACATTTTATTTGTTGTTGTTGTTGGTTGTTGTTGCGTCACGTGGATCTCGCTCATGTTAATCAAAGGCTTAAGTATTTTACTTTTTATCATCTGTATCCAGTCGGAGGACGTCGCAGGGGTACTTCCGTCAAACGAGGTGATTCCGATTTCATTTCCGTCGTCGTACAGGGATTTGATTAGCAGATAGTCCGAGCCTGAATCCTGGACGAAAAATGTACCACGTGCCGGACAGCCGTTGGGGTTACTGATCTGAAGAAGGGAAGACGTGGTAAAGGACGACATCCTTAAATTTTTACCGAAAACAGGAGTGAGTAATAGACTACTTCCGGTTCCGGTTATGGGAATATAAACACAGTTAAGCTTGATGATGTATTTAGATAGAATGAAAAAGCACAAAATTTAAATTGATGTGTAAGACATCTCTATGTTTAATTGGTGACTTGAATTCTTCATTAGCCTACTTATTCAAAAATGCCCTTTACCAGGGTCTTCAAACTTACATATTTTGAACGAGGTCTGTCTTAAAATTTCAAAACTGTTTTGAAATGGAAATTAATAACAACACTGGCTTATCGCGTAAACTCTTATTTACAACCTTTTGTAAAGTAGTTGGATGTAAATCTCACAAAAATCTGAAATCGTCATTTACCTGGAAAATCAGTCTGTAGTATTCAACGTTCTCAAAATTGATAGTACCCTCTCCTGAGACCATGATGATTTGTGGAATTTCGTCAACCTGTAATCAAATACATAATGTTCGTTGCCAAGTGCCCATTCTACCTCAGTTTTAGATAAAATATTGACTTCTCTCTATGTCGTTGTACTTTCTACACCAACTCCATCGAGGACATCATAATACATTGCGCAGCGCTTGAAGACGATTCGGCGAAAGAAAATTACGTATATGGTCACGCTGTTGAAACAAATTATGATATAAGTTTGAGAAATTGTCTAAGATGATAATTTTAGCTCCAAGGTCATTCAATTATTTGGAAGGTTGTTCCTCTTTCGACATTTTAAGCGAAAGCAATACTTTATTATTATAGCTAGAATGTTGTGAAAAAAACTGATTCTGTTTATCTTCAAAAACATTTCTAATTCTGGTATAGTCAAAAGCTAAAATCAATTCTGCTTTATTAGTGTTATGATTTCGAAAGAGTTCATCCTGCATATATCAAAATTGTTGTTTTTCGCTTCATTCTATCTGGTATGGGCAAATACAAACTCACCGGTAGATCGCCGGGAGGTTTCGGGTCATCAAAACATCTACAGTTGGGTAATTTACAATCATCGGGATTGCACTGTTGAAGACTGGCACCGACCAAACAGGACAGGATTAGAGCTCGTATGAACGCCATCTTTTTCCTTGCAAAACAGAAGCACATTCAGTTACCGTATTACAGATAATTACGATATTTCGAACGCAACGATTTATTTACACTGCTCAAAAAAATTAAAGGATCACTTTTTAAATGGGCCCTAGGATTGCCATTTTGATATATACATATATATCGATTGTTATAATGTATAAATGCATGCTTCTTCAAAATAACCACGTGTAAACTTAGGGTTTTTATTGCCTTGCAGTCCGTGCAAATTGAGATACCAACGATACCCCTATAAAAGGCATGATTTCTTGTATAGGAGCATAATTGTGAAGATTGGTGAAAATAAGCACTATGAAATTTCTCTGGTCTTTTCTTGGACTCACTGTGTCTGTTCACTTATGCATTGGTGTTCGACGATATTTAAACCCAACTGAGGTCGCCATGGCAGTACAAATGTTGCTCGACGGACAGTCGCAGCGCGCTGTGGCTACGTCATACGGTGTGTCCCAGAGCGTAGTCGCAAGGTTGTGGTTGCGTTACTAGGACACAGGACATTTCACTAGACGCCCAGGTCAAGGTCGATCACGATGTACAGGCGATGCTGATGACCGACTCATACGGTTGATGGCCTTACGAAACCGAAGGTCCACTGCGACACAGCTCCAAACAGAGTTACAGCTCGACACTAGGCAACGAATATCCACCCAAACAATCCAAAATAGACTCCACAGTGACGGAATGAATGCAAGACGTCCAGCAAATGGTCCAATTTTGTCAGGAATGCACCGAACTCGAAGACGACAATTTGCAGAGAACCACCATAGTTGGAGGATGCGAGATTGGGAGTCAGTGTTGTTCACAGATGAGGGCAGATTACATTTATCATCAGGTGATAGGCGTGCTCGAGTGTGGAGACGACCTAGTGAGCGATATGCAGAGTGTAATATTGTGGAATACGATAGGTTCGGTGGAGGCTCAATCATGGTTTGGGGTTGGATAGGCTTAACAGGCCGTACCGAGCTCTATGTGTTTGATCAGGGAACTTTAACTGCTTTAAGGTACAGAGATGGCATTTTGGTACCTATTGTACGACCTTTTGCTGGAGCTATAGGTGATAACTTTGTTCTTATGCCGGATAACGCCCATCCACACACTGCTAGGATTGTGATGGACTACCGTAATGAGGAGAGTATTGAGATAATGGACTGGCCAACTCGCTCCCCTGACCTAAACCCTATAGAACATGTGTGGGACTACATCTACAGACGGATTTTGCAGCGAGAAAACCGGCCCTTAACTGTGCAAGACCTCACACAAGCACTCATCATAGAGTGGAATGTGTTACCTCAGCAATTGATCGCCACCTTAATCGGGAGTATGCCAAATCGGTGTCTAGAGTGCTTTAACAGACGAGGGTGACACACGCATTACTAGCAGGCATAATTTGTGTCAGTACCATTCTATTAATAACAAAATCTTATTCAATATTCTAAGGTATACCGTTTCCAAGAATTATCATGTTTCCTTATTTTGTCCCAATTTTTGTTGTCTATGGACGTGTTGTTGATTCTACTAGCTTTGTTAAGTCGAGGAATTATTGTCATTCCATCCATATTTATTTATCTTTTCATAGCGCCCATCAAATCCAAAATATTTACATGATCCTTTAATTATTTTGAGCAGTGTAATTTCATTTTGAATTTATTAAGAAAAAGCATAACAGAGAAAAAATGCAAACAAGAACGTTCCGTGTCACCAAATATAAAATAAAATACATGAAGTAAATTATTATGGTTTAAAATTAGAAAAAATAAAGCCTTTCAACAGGATATATGTTCCGGTTCACAATTATGATGCTTTATGATAAGTGTCTCATTATTTCTCTTGAGAAATCTCAAATTAAGTTTTAAAAAGCTGTAATTACGAGGTTTTTGAAGATTATGACCACAATTTTCCTACAATTAGCCAGAAATAGTTGTTTACAGCAAAAAGACCAAACAACAATTGGGCTGTATGATAAGTAACAATTTACGATAAATCGCGATATTACACTTTTGATCCGTATGCATTAATATCGTTGGCATTTTATGTAATCTATGAAACCAGAAAACCATATTTACAACTTTCATATGATGCAGTTGCATTGTTTGTGTTGCTTAAATAAAGACTTGCATTCACTAATTCCGTTGTTGGGAAATAAGAGGGATTCCTGATAGATACACACATTATTCCGGACCTGGGATGTGTAAAGCATGCATAATGGAAATGAACATATGTAGGAACCATAATCATGACAATTTACTCTTGAGAGAAAATGTGAAACGTGCTTTTGATAAAGTACATGTAGATAGATCTATTAATCGCCCGGACATCTGATGACACGAGTTGACAGTCAATTTAAGTAGAGGTCCAAAAAGTAAATGAAGTACGGATTTGTCGAGGAGTTCCCAGAAGCGACAAAATCAGAAAAGAGGTATTTTATGCATGATTTAAAATTTTAAGCCACTCACCTTTCCGAAATCAGTCCCCAAAAGCCGACCCAAATACCACTTGAGTTAAGGTATCTCGGCTGGGTATCGCTAGCTCATCAGATCGCAATTGTCAATCGCCGTTTGAAAAAGGGAGCCTAATGGTAACTGCGAAAAATACGACAGATGTCGGTCTGCAAAATCTGAGAAACGGTTTGCTTTATGCAAGTTAACCGTACTTGAAAAGGCTCAACTCTGGAGGTTCAAATTTCTTTGTAGTTTCGTTCAACTTGTCCTATTTCTTTTTGTTTCAATTCAATTCCACCCAATTGTTTTAAGAACCTGAAAAGTTCATTCCAAACAGTTTATGTGTTTATAAATATATAAAATCATATTTTGCTGATCAGATATTTCCATAGCAATTTTTACATCTTCCCAAATTAGCTGATTATCCAATGCGAAGTATAGAACTAATAGACAATGTTTTTCATGTAGACCTATGTAACAGGTGGTGAAATATATCCCGGCGCGATTGGAGTTAGAACACAATTCCCCAGGAATATCGCCGACAGAGCTGAACTCTATCCACTGATCTTGGCACGCCAAATGCCCGCACCCAGCTACGTCTACACTGACTTGAAATTCAATGCTCCAGAAGTGCTACCATTAAATTTTGGTGACGTGGGGAAAGCTCACTTTTGCGTGACTCTATAAAGGCTTTGTTTGTTTTCGTCCTAGATATGGCGGAACGTTATCAAGCGTCATGGGGGACGTTATGTCCCAATATCTCGTGACGGCCGTGTCACATTACAAATGGGTTCATCGACACGCCGAAATATTAAGCCCCCTTAACGAAAAGTACATGGAGTCTGTGGTCAAGCATTCGCGAATTATTCTGCCACAAGTCTCTTTGACAATCCCGTACGTAGAATATGCTTTGCTAAGAAAGACTGATGCGTTGAACAGTCCACAAAGACCTTGCCTAAATCGAGTGACCACATAAAATTTGAATCATATCTGGCAAATCTTATACCAAATAACCCTTGGTTTCAAGAGGTTTTTGCGACAAAAACGTACACAGATTTTAAACCCAATTTGTCTTTTATCCTGCTTACTATATTGGAAGCACAATTTTTGCGCGGGAAAGATAAAATATGAGTGGTGTACGATATGCTATCTAGTCTTTTTCCTGCTTTAGGAAAGACAATCTTAAAGTTTCATACTAGCTTGATCCACCTTCAATATGGACTGATGGATTTACTTAATGACCTATGACTTATATATTACAAGTTATAAGGGAAATACATCCTGCTTTAACCATTTTCGAAATGCCGAAATTTGACATTCATTCAACTCCATAGACAATGTTTTTAAACGACAAAAATGATAATACAGAAAAATATCGAGTTATTAAAAGAAAAATTAACGCTTATTAGTAGCATTTTCGTTAATTTTTCTCGATGCTGTGCAAAATCATTTTGACAAGAGACCCCACAACATGTATTGTTTTAAAATGTTTAATCATATGACTGTAGACTTTAAAAACAACTTTTTTAAAAAAATAGACATGGCCACAAAAGGATGCAGGATAACTGTTGACAAATATTGTGGATACAATAACATAACTTAAGATAAGAACTTTAATCTATTTGGGGTCAAGTGAACTAATGCTTGGGCAAGTTGGGACGTAGGTCATCACAGCCCATTACATAACAGTTTCATTGACAACACTTGACGGCTTTGGAGTTTGGGCGATCCTACAGGGCAAGGTTCGAGAAAAAAATGGGAGGGGGAGACAATTACTGATTACCAACATCTTCTATTAAAACTTGCCTATGCTGTTAACATTTTCCAATTTTCATACGTTATGGCACGACATGTCAAACTAGAAATCTATCACTAAAGGTGATTAAATATCCCCGCCATACAATATGTCCGGACAATTATTTTTGTCGAAAACAAAGGGCAATAACTCACAACATAAGCAAGGTACAGTTATGCTCCCTGTGCACTGCACTTCTCCTTGGTGAGATATATCAACCCAAGAAGTTTCATTATCATACCTACTTAACTTCCAGAGATATGCTCCTGACAAGTATTTTGTACATGGACAGACAGACTGATAGACAAACCGACAGGCTGATTCCAGTATCACCCCCCCAAAACGTTCGTTTTGCGGGGGTATATATATATCTCATGATAGCATTGTCATGTAAAGAAAAATGAACAATATACATGTACAAAGTCTCAATGCATATGGTTTAAGAACATGTGGTGATATAGGGACTTGCACGAAAGACCTTGACAAAAGCATTACATTGACGCCTGGGTGACTGAAATAACTCCAAAACTGATTTAAAATGCAAGCTTTACAAGTCCTGTTACATGTAATCCCTGTCCTGCTGACTTTGAATTCTGTTTAAAACAAATTTATCATTCAAAAATTATCTCCAGCTTTTTTGTAACATTAACCAAGCAGAAAGCAGGCAGTGTAGGCTAAGATCAGACTGTACATCTAGGCAGGCTGATCTTAGTCTATACTATCTGTCAAAGCCATAGTTAACAAACATTATATTTCTAATGTATTAAAATGTGAATGTAAACACCAATGCTGGAACTTCAATTAAAAGTGAGGGAACAAAAAATAAGAAATTATCTTATGTAGAAATTGTATATTTTATTGCAAATGCTATAATAAAATGATATGTTTTATATATGTATAACAAAACAACTCTACAAAAATGCACCCTCAATTTTATATACATTACATTGACAACCGGTGCATATTGAGCCTTGGTGCTGATGATCATTGAAAGAAAAGATTTTTTTCTGATTGAAATCATCCAGTATCTTACTTGAGGTAAGACCTGGGTAATGGGCTATGGGACCAATTATGGAACGAAATCTGTATGGTGCGAATAGACGATTTCAAGGAAAGTAAGTTTCATTGATATCTTGAATTTTTTACTTTCGTTGGGGGTTTTGACTACTCTTAATACAATTTAGAAGCATTTTCACAAAAATGTCCAGAATATTCACCGGGAATCTGAACATACTCAATTACTTCTTTTGTTACAAAAACAGGTGATATTGCATCTAACGGTACTTTAAAAATGCTCGGACTTATGGAATTCACGGAATAAACCAAAATATAACGATTATACCGGAAGAACATTACCCAGGTCTTACCTTAAGTTGCTTTTTTCTATAGAAATTAAAAACAAAAACAATACGTCACAAACATAGATCCCTTTTGAAATGATTTCGCATATCTACAATTAACCAAACGCCAGCTGTCAATCAAAACCATCGATAAGCCAATGGACGATCAGAAAAATGCCACATCACCATTGTTTGTCTTAAATTCTTCGTTGCTTGTGGTATTGTATCGATCTATCGACTGACAATCAAAACAATTAACATGCTAATGCCCCCATTGTTTGTAGGCTATTAGATTCTACATTGGGTGGAGCTATCTATCGATTGGCATTTGGTCAATTCTAATGTCATTTAATAATTTAAAGACTTACTCTGTGTCTCATATAAGAGGATCATTTAATAATCATGTAGGTTAAACATATCAAAATGAAATACTGTCCAGTTTAAATGTTAAGCACCAGATCAGACTGCACAATTTAACCCTTTCCCAAACAAGACCTGGTTTTGACATCCCTGATAGAAATGGCTTGGGGAAACTTTGAAACAAAAGAAGAAACTGCTGATAACCAGCAGTTTCTTCTTTTGTCTCAATATTTTCTATGCCATATTTCACACAAATCTTATCCTTAATAACATCCATTTGGTCATTTTTGCAGTTTTTGAAGTGGACCACCCTAAAATTTTGTCATTTGGGAAAGGGTTAACAAGATCATAGGTCCCTGCTCAAATGTTTCTACACCATCTCTCCAAGATATGACAAATCACATAATATGACAATATAATGTCCTAGTATTCAAAGTGATATTTTCTCTAGAGCAAGGTCTGGCAAGCAACAGTCAAATATCAGCAGTATAATCAAGGTTATACCCGTAAGGCATTGTGTCAGAAAAAGAATAAAACACTATTATTTCTACATTGCCACAAATAATAGAAAAGTCATAAGCATTTAAGTTTAAAATATCTCTGCTTTTGTAGCAAAATTTTGTAAGTACAGCCTAGAACAAACTGTAATTACAGGGTTTCTGAAGCACCTATGATAATGAACGAATTTTCACCATCATCATGATGTGTCATGCATATCGTTGGTGTTAGTGCAAAACCTAGTATCTCATTTTTAGGAAAACTTTAAGGGGGTGGGGGGATAATAAAACTCAATAACTTTTCCGAAACTGAAAGGTTTTACTTGAAATTTGGATATATTGTCCACATATAATGTGTCATTTATATTGGTAAGTAAAAATATAGCAACATATGCAACAATTACTTAATCTAGACATACAAGGTTTTACTTTGAAAATTGTAAAAATCGACATACAAGGTTTTGCATTTACACCGGCGATATATACAATACAATAACAGCAGCCTTACATAAAGACCTTGTAAAGTTGTCTATTTGCACTGTGAAAATGTAACATCTAAGCACCATTTCGATACTGTGCTCTTAAGGTTTATTATAACAATATTCTCATTCTAAAGTTGAGATCAACACCAAAAATGTACACATTTATGAGATGTACTTGTATATCAAATATGAGCCTTGTTCCATAAAAAAGTGAAAAAGAGAAATCATTAAGTGTTCAAATGAAGTTTAGTAGACACGATGACAGAAAAGAGGATCTACAGACACACAATTTGACACACAAAAAATACATTTTGCCACCATTTTTTTTTTCAATGCCAGAGTCATGAAGATCAAAATGTTTAAAAATATAAAATATGAGTCTTATATAGAACTATGTCCTTGCACACAGACCTATATTGCATTTGGCATTCATCCATCTTTCTCCCTTTCCATTGACATTTAATCCCTTTCTAAATGATACTAAATTTCAAACTTGTCCCAATTGAAACCGCTTCAGATGACAAAATAATTTACGAATACAAAACACAGAAGTAATACTGTATTCAAAGCATAGAAGACCATGAGGGAATAGAAGAAAGTGCTGATTATAAGCATTCTTTTTCCATCATGGTTTTCTAATTTCACATTGACATTCATCAAAACCAGAGCTTGATTGGGAAAGGGTTAAGTTGTCTCATTTCAGTCATCTTTCTTTTCCATCATTCTACAGAAACATACACATGAATTAACCCTTTTCCAAACAAGACCTGGTTTTGACGTCTCTCATTAAACAGTTTTGGGAAAACATTAAAGCAAAAGAAGAAAATGCTGATAATCAGCATTTTCTCCTTTTGCTTCAATATTTTCTAAGCTATATCATACACAAAATCAATCTTTTTGAACATCAATTTTGTCGTCTGCAGAGGCTTTCAAATTTAAACACCCAAAAACTTTGTCGTTTGGGAAAGAGTAAACAACAGATATAATGCTTTTATGGGTAAAAAGGCTTTTGGAAACCTATTATTTTAAGCCCTATTGCTATTATACACATGTGACCTGTCACGCTAAAAGGGTCCTTATAGGAAGTGTGAAAAATATCGACCCTAGTCAGTCTGCGCAGCCAGACTAGGGCCGACACTTTTCCCTTTTATGTAATTTTCTAAATCCTGAATGTTTTCCTATCTTACAATATGTTCATTTTACGCATATGGGATCTGGTTGACCAGTGCCGAGTCTGACAAGTTTTTCAAAATTTGGATTTTTGGAGTTCGGATAAGGTCCCTTTTGGCGTGATAGGTCACATATTATACATCTAAAATAAAAATGGGATAAGAGCAAAACTGTTGTAAATACAAATAAGATTTCTCAATCTTAATTTTTGAAAACAATTACAACAATCTCACAAATACCCATTTATCCATTTCCCAAACATGACCAGGTTTTGACGTCTGTAATAGAAAAGGTTTGGGAAAGCATTGAAGTAAAAGGAGAAAATGCTGATCATCAGCATTTTCTCCTTTTGCCTCAATACTTTCGGGGATATAGTGTACACAAATTTGATCTTTAACAACATCAATTTTGTTGTAAGCAGCAGTTTTCAAATCCGACTACCAAAAAAATTCACTGTTTGGGAAAGGGTTAAAACAAGAATATTATGTGTTGGCCTATCTATAGCATTGTAGTATTTCAATTCACTGGAATTGACTCTTTTTACATATTTTACAAAATGATGCTTCATTTATATAGAGAAAGCCTTTGAGAACATTGAAAACATCTAAATTCCAATACTAAACTGTTTTTCATTTCTATTGCTCGATAAAAATAGTCACTCAGTTTTGTACTAAGTAGCTTTGTTGCCCGCAACTCTTTCCTTTTATCCCTTTCCAAAACAAGGCCTGTTTTTGGCGTTCCTAATAAGAAAAGGTTTTAGGGAAAACAATGAGACAAAAGATGAAAATGCTGATAACCAGAATTTTCTTATTTTGTCACCTAGTTTTCTGTGCTATATTATACACAAACAATTCATTAAACCTTTCCCAAGCAACAAAATATTAGGATGCACCAATTTCAAAGCTGCTGCAAACGACAAATTCGATGTTGATAAGATAAATCGGATTTGTGTATTAAATAAGCCAAGATAATATTGAGGCAAAAGAAGAAAATGCTGATCACCAGCATTTTCTTCTTTTGACTCAAAGTTTTCCCAAGCCCTTTCTATCAGGGACGTCAAAACCAGGCCCCGGTTTCTTGAAAAAACTTAAGTACGTTCTCGTGCTCAAATCTGAGCACCATGCTCAAATCCCACGAAATCCACGTGAACTTCAATCGAATAACCTCCAATGTTGAAGAGTATCCTTTTGAAGTTGAGCATATTCTCATGAGAATATACTAAAATTTTCGAGAAACCGGGGCCAGGTCTTGTTTGGGAAAGGGTAAACAACATCTATTGTCATAATGATGCAGAATGCAGCAGTTTTTACATTGGAACAGTCTTAATCATTTGTGACCCGTCACGCTAAAAGGGACCTTATCCGAACTCCAAAAATCCAAATTTTGGCAAACTTGTCAGACCCAGCACAGGTCGATCAGATCCCGCATGCGAAAAATGAACATAGAGTAAGATAGGGAAAACATTACGGAATAAGAAAACTAAATAAAAAAAAAATGTCGGCCCTAGTCTGGCTCCGCGGACTGCGCAGACAGACTAGGGTCGATATTTTTCACACATACGATAAGGTCCCTTTTAGCGCGACGGGTCACATTTAGAAAGATTAAATATCATTTTATAATATGTGACCCTTGGGGCTAAAAGGGACCTTATCGGATGTGTGAAAAATATCGACCCTAAACAGTCTGCGCAGTCCGCGCAGCCAGACTAAGGCCAAAACTTTTCACTTGTATGTAATTTTCTAAATCTGGAATGTTTCCTCTATCTTACTATATGTACATTTTTAGCATACAGTATCTGGTTGACCTGTGCTGAGTGTGACAAGTTTGTCAAAATTTTGTTTTTCAGATTTCCGATAAGGTCCCTTTTAGCATGATGGGTCACATATTATTTTGGAAATGAGCTATAAAAACAGCTGTATCATCTAAAAACAACCCTATACAGATCACTTTTCAATCTGTCGTATTCCGATTCCAAGCAACACTGTGGCAATGAAGGCCATACAAGATGAAACAGTACATAAAGCAAAACTCCATGCTAGTGTGTTGTCTAATTGTATACCAGGAATGGACTGATCTGTGTCTATGTTGTTGATCTCGGCTGCGTATATTATTATTCCGATAAATGAGAATAATGCTGAAAGAGATCAAAATGGCAGCTATAAGTTGTTGATCTATTATTATGACAAAACTCCATGCTAGCGTGTTGTCTAATTGTACTCCAGAAATGGACTGATCCGTATCTATGTTGTTGATCTCCGCTGCGTATATTATTATTCCGATAAATGAGAATAATGCTGAAAGAGATCAAAATGGCAGCTATAAGTTGTTGATCTATTATTATGACAAAACTCCATGCTAGTGTGTTGTCTAATTGTACTCCGGGAATGGACTGATCTGTGTCTATGTTGTTGATCTCCGCTGCGTATATTATTATTCCGATAAATGAGAACAATGCTGAATGGGATTAAAATGACAGCTGTTAGTTTCTGCTATGTTGTTATAAAATGATTTGTGGACAATCATACAAACATTAATTACTTGCTTAAACCTATTCCAAATAATACCTGGTTGTGACGTTCCTAATAGGGAAAGCTTGGGAAAACATTGAGACAAAAGAAGAAACTGCTGATAATCAGTGTCTATGTTGTTGATCTCCGCTGCGTATATTATTATTCCGATAAATGAGAATAGTGCTGAAAGAAATCAAAATGAAAATTCTTCTAATAGGAAAGGTAACACAAAGCGTAACTTTATCATCATTTGTTCTCTTGTCTGCAACAGCTCTAAAATTGGACCACCCTAGTATAGCGGACGATAATTGACCTGGCAGAGCATTCCATTTGATTAGCATGGGCTGCTCTGCCAGGTCATTTATTGTGAGGTATACTTTGTCACATGGAAAAATGTTGAAACATTGAAGTCAGACAAGCTGATATTATCGAAGAACCTATCATTAACAGGGGTTTCATTAAGAGGCAGTGGGCGGGAATTTCCCCTTCCTATTTGACTGAATTTGAGAACAATCCCCCTGCTACTTTTGAAAATTTTGTATGAGGTAAAAAGAGAATACATAGAAAATCCCCCGCCTACTTTAGCTTCTGGTCCAGGTGGCCAAAAAGTTATTGAAACCTCTGATTAACAGAGATAATGTAATTTACAAACTCTCACCTGCTAAGAACCCACAAGATAGTGACACCACCATAAACATTGTTCCATAAGAATCTGGCAACCCAAATCTCCAGACTCCAGTCACAATGATACAAAACATGCCAAACAGTAGGCCTAGTATTACCATAGCTCGTATTGCTACTATATAATTTACAAACACTCACCTGCTAAGAACCCACAAGATAGTGACACGACCATAAACATTGTTCCATAAGAATCTGGCAGCCCAAACCTCCAAACTCCAGTCACAATGATACAAAACATGCCAAACAGTAGGCCTAGTATCACCATGGCTCGAGTTGCTTGTGATGAGCTATAAACTGCACTATGGTCACGGCCGAATCCCTAATAGAAAAGGCTTGGGAAAACATTGAGACAAAAGAAGAAAATGCTGATGACCAGCATTTTCTCCTTTTGCCTCAATATTTTCTGTGCTATTAAGTACATTATTTCCTTTGTCATTTACACCAGTGTTGTCGTCTGAGGAAGATTTCCAGTTGAAACACCGAAAAAATTCAAATTTTTGGTGAAAGGCATTAGCAGAGATTTAAAAGTAATTTACAGACTCTCACCTGATAAGAATCCACAAGATAGTGACACCACCATAAACATTGTTCCATAAGAATCTGGCAGCCCAAACCTCCATACCCCCGTGACAATGATACAAAACATGCAAAACAGTAGGCCTAGTATTTACATAGCTTGTGTTGCTACTATATAATTTACAAACACTCACCTGCTAAGAACCCACAAGATAGTAACACCACCATAAACATTGTTCCATAAGAATCTGGCAGCCCAAACCTCCATACCCCAGTCACAATGATACAAAACATGCCAAACAGTAGACCCAGTATCACCATGGCTCGAGTTGCTACTATATAATTTACAAACACTCACCTGCTAAGAACCCACAAGATAGTGACACGACCATAAACATTGTTCCATAAGAATCTGGCAACCCAAACCTCCAGACTCCAGTCACAATGATACAAAACATGCCAAACAGTAGGCCGAGTATTACCATCGCTCGAGTTGCAACAATATAGTCTGAAATGGATTAGAAAATGAATGAAATTCTGTGCCAAACTGAAACAGCTAAGGCAAGTCACATATTGATAAGATACAAAAATTTTCTATTTCATTACAACATGTGCAATGTATTTTATCTTTTGAAACTCATTTTGATTCACACCTGTCTAAAACTTTGTCACTCTTAATAAATGTATTTTGCAAGCAAAGAAATACAGACTCGTCTACATTCAAAGGAAAAGCGGATTCAAATAACTGCAGGATAAAACAGAACAAAATTATCAAAATTTTGATTCACTAAATCCGAAAACATTGCAGTAAAATTTCTAAAGCTTTCCCTTTAAAGTTATAAACCTGGCCCTGGTTTCTCGAAAAAACTTAAGTACATACTCATGAGTACATGCCCAACTTCAATGGAATACTCTCAAACGTTGAAGGGTATTCGATTGACGTTCACATGGATTTCGTGTGATTTGAGTATGGTGCTCAGATTTGAGTCTGAGAATGTACTTAACTTTTTTCGAGAAACCAGGGCCTGGACTTGTTTGGGAAAGAAATTAAATATGCTTACCTTGTACAGTTTGGTAAGAATTGCAATCAAAGGTATCTCGTATTGCTACTGAGCAAGCGACCCACAGTCCAAAATGATTTGTCTTGTAATCCTTCAGAATCGCATTAGAGGTGGTCGTCTCGTGCCAATATGGTGTTGCTATACCAATAATGTGGATCAATCCTGAAAAATAATTGGCAAAACATGTCAAACATGAAAATATGGCAATATACCCAAGTTTGTATAGGCATGAAATTATAGCCAAAAAATGAAAAAGCTTGGATGAAAATGAATTCAGTTAAATTATTATGTTGGACTCCACTTAATTGCAATCCTTTTATTAGCAATTCACTGCTTATTAGCAATGAGCTTTTTGCACCCATTTTAGATTTTTAGAATGGCTTACTCCTTTTATTTGAAATTTCCTGCTAATGCCTGTTAATTGCAAAAAATATCTTGACAAATAGGCATATTTCGATTAACAGAAATCCATTGTTTTTCAAAAAAATACACACATTATGGATTCTTATCAATGGCAAAGAATTACTGTTTAGTGTTAAGTTTTGATAAACAGTCAATTGTGTTATGAAATCTAATAACTACGGCTTGAGTCAAGCTGTTGTACTTACAAGATTTTATAACAACACCAGAGCTTCAGATTTATTTGAAGAGTGGTGGGTCGAAATGACCCATGGCAGGGAAATTGATGGGTCATTTTTGGAAATGATGGGCCATAGCAATGAAAATAAAGATAGTGATATAAAAAATTTGTAAAAGCTTGGGCCGCTTGGCCCCTGGAGTTGAAAAGTGATGGGCCATATTTGCAAATAGTGTGTCAAATGGCCCGGGCCCACTGTAAATCTGAAGCTCTGCAACACCTGTGGAAATATCATTGTTTGTCCGAAATTATGTCACAGCTAAATGGATGATATTGTTCCCTATTCTCTCACCAGTGCTGCCAGAGCATCCTTTTCCTAGCCTCCAGCTGCTCATCTCACTTCAATGATTCACATTCATTATTGGTAGACAAATTATTTTTGTCAAATGTCAGACAAGATTTTGGATGAGCCTGGAATCAAAACTGTGACCCCCTGGGTTGAGATTTCAATGTAACCGCAGAGCAATGCCAGTTAGGAAAACAAGAAGATGTACTAACCTCCGAAAGCAAACAACATAAGTGCAACAATCATCAGTATGGGTACCCCTCTCCATGATGCCGCCATAGTGTATTATACTGTGTATGCGTGCAGGTAAATACTATCTTCAGAAAACTGAAAAAGACAAATTGATTTATTGGGATTCAATGCCTTTTTCAACTACTATGGTCATATCATGGCAGCTGGAGCACCTAACTGTGGATCCCAGGTATTTCTCTCACCAGTACTACCACAATATCAAAACAGAGCCTCCAGCTCTCTCATGTAGAGGATTAACACCCATTGGTGAGAGACAAATGACTTCAAATGTCAGAATAGATACTGGCCTAGCCTGGGTTTGAACTCACAACCCCTAGATTGACAGACTGTGACATTACTGACTGGGCTTTTAGGTCTTGGCTCTGAAAAAGACAGAAAAATTATATATGTTGTTGAGGCTAGGTGGTTGATCTATGCCCACATACATCACGAGACAATGTGGTAAGAAACAAACACTGGAACTGAAGAAAATGGTGGCTAATGTGATCTTTTTATTCTCTAGTAGAAGAAAAAATTCAGTGGTGGATCCAGAGAACGTTCCGGTGGTTCTTTTGGACCCACCTCTGTAGCCTAATTATTTCATTTTCATTCAGAAATTCAGTCGAAATTGTGTGATAATAGGAAAATGTACCCCCTATTTGTATTTTTGACCCTCCTTTCACAGAAATCCTTGATCCACAGTCTTTGATCCTTTCATTCCAACCCTTTCTTTGGGCACCGTGTTATTCAAAAATTTTACTTCCATCCATTTACTAATGATGTTAGCCGCTGCAAGTTGCAGCCACTTTCGAATTGGAACAGTCCAAAATTTGATTGTTTGGGAAAGGGTTAAAATCAAGAAAAAATCTTAATGCCCTACGATGACAAGACAGCATATGATCAGGAAATAAAAGGTGTCTTCAATAATAAACTAATCAGTCATTTTGACACACCTTGAATTGTCATCAAATGACACACCTGGAAAATCTAACTTTATTTTTCTAAAGATTTACATCGAAATAAAATTTCAGGCTCGAAACCTAATTGATTTTTACACTATGTCCAGCTATTTACGTTCAGTCACTTACCTTCGATTCTTGTTCTTTTGATTTGAGAAATTCTTGACCGGAAAATCTTAAAACTTGAGCAAGGTAAACAATGTGTAAACGTCATCACAATAAGCGCTCTTACAGGTGAGAATTGGTTCCCGGTTTTTCTAGACCGCAAACTGGTTTGGGCGGGAAATTTTGAAAGAGGAAAAATATTAGATCTACATAGAATACAAAATTTATATTTGGAAAGATAGATCTAGATCTAGATCTACAATAAAGTGACAAATCAAATTTGACAATTGATTAAATAATATATCATATAAGATCTTGTTTGAATCTGGTTTTCACCGAATTTGTGCGTTAAATGATCCCGTCTGTTTCACGGTGTTGTATAATCATGTGACTCCGAATTTCCGATAATCTTCAATATCTTTTTTAATACTTGACCTATTTGAATTCGGTTTAAAGCAGAGAATGTGGGAAAATGACAGGAATAAGCTGGACGTGTTGGATTTTTGAAAAATCAACTGATAAAAGAGTTATTGAAGATAAACCAAAATTTTGGTTTATCTTCAATAACTTTTTTATCAGTTGATTTTTCAAAAATCAACCACGTCCATCTAATGCGTGACGTCTATCCACATTCTCTGTTTCAAACCGAATGCAAATCGGTCCAGTATTTACAAAATTATTGAAGATTTTCTGAAAATATTGTATCACGTGATTGTCCACTGTGTATTTGGCTATGATGTGACTGATCATTTCTGCGCAAATTGGCCTATTGTGGGGCTCGGGCCTCCCTCAAATTTATATAAAGACATGGGCGAATGAAGAGGGGGGGGGGGTCTGGACCCCCCCCCCCCCCCCCCCCGGAACTCGCCGGGGCCCTATGAAAAATACGGGGTTTTCTTCCCATGATTAGAGCTGTGAACTTAGATCTAACGTTTTCAATCACGACTATCATTCACTTATAAAGTTCGCTATGAAAATATAACACATGTAGGCCTATAGTTACAAGTCGTTTGGGCTTGGACCCCCCCCCCCCTGGAACAAAGGCTTGGACGCTCCTCCCCCCCCCCCCCCAGAAAAAGTTTCTGAATCCACCCTTGAAAGGCTTATCAAGTGATGAGCGCCAATGAAGTCGCCCCCTCTCCCCTGGCTTTCTTCATTTACCTCTAGAGTCTATATTTTCCAGAGCTTTCCTGTTTGGGACGTCTTCATTTTCCACAATGTTTTCCTAAGCCTTTATTTTGTGGGGAGTCAAAAAAGAGTCATTGTGTGGGAAAGGGTTATACATGTATATATCATTTAGGACTGAATGTTTATAGAAATCATTTGTTAGTTTCAAAATTTCGATTCCCGTTTGATATAGTTCGAAAAAATAGATTATAAGATATGCCTAGATCATTTTTCGAGAGATCAGATAGACCATTTTCGCATCAGATAATAAGATAATCCATTTTAGCTCCAAAGTTAAAGATACGCCGTTTTTATGTGTTATGTTTGGTACCCCTTTTGATACCCCTAAATCTTGAAGACAGATTGTCGCCTAACCCTTTTACAGTGAGTCCATTCTTCTTTCTCTTTATAGAACTATATTTTCAAAAGTTAAATTTGGGGAATAGACATCATTTTGGGAAGAGTACATGTAAGAATTGGTATTTAAGGAATATTGTAGGAATTTGAGAAAATGCTGGTGATCCACATTTTCTTCTTTTGTTCCAGTGTCTGCCGAAGCTCAATAAAACGAAAATACCGTAAACGAATGGCAAAGAATTTTGCGCTAAAATAGACTGGGTTGACCGTATATGTTTTGATAAACCGTCGGTGTTGTAACAAAATCTCGTAACTGCGGCTTGATTCAAGTGGTAGTTACGAGATTTTATGACAACACCCACGAAATACTGTTTGTTTGTCACTATTACATTTATAAAATCGTTCCCTGTTGTGACTTTCTATCGTCGGGGCCCAACATAGGGTTTTCATGACCCGAAAAACGAACGAGAGTTATCTTTTATTTTGGGGGCCAAATTGAATTATCTATAATATGGGTGCAAGAAAGGACTAACTTTTCTTTCGATCTATCTATTGTTTGATGCTGGAAAACGATATGAGCCAGGATCTGGAAAAACGTCCCTTATGGCTTTTGAGCCCAACATAGAACCAGATCAGCCTGTGCAAAAACACAGTCTGATCAGGATCCACGTTGTTCTCTAATAGCTTCTTCGTGACCTGTAGTAACTTAAAAAGAGAGCAGCATGGATGCATATTATATTGGACCGCATTTGACAACAGGCTGATTTTCAAACTCAATTTTTAAAAATGCTTTAAGAGACGTTTTTCCAGATCCCGGCTCATATGTTTTGCTATTGTGTTCAACTGTTTTGATCATCCACCCACGTCCACTAGAATGATTGTGGACATCTCTCTCCCCCTCTGTTTGAAACCCCTCTGCAGCCTAATTCTTTAATTTCATGCAGAAATTCAGTCAATAAAACGACCCCCCCCCCCCCCCCCCCCCACACACACACACACACACACCCACCCCCGCCTTTCTATATATTCGAACCCCCCTCAAAGAAAATCTGGATCCTCTGCAGTCCCCTGTGTATAAAGATGATAAAAGATAGCGACAAAAATAAATAAGTTAAGGGAATTACAAAGTATCTTTTGTGGAAAAAATGGCTTTTAGTTTGCCTGCACATATTTAAAATCCAGTCTATGTATTTGCCTGGATCCAGTCTACAGCTAATTAATAAATTTGGGAAAGTCGGCCTTTGTTTCTGCTTAAAATTAAGATTACAGGTAAAATAATAGCTAAGTATCTATATAAAACTTTATGTTTACAGTTGAAGATTGTCAATCCAAACAATAACTTAAAATAAGTTAGCTATTTCGTTTTCATGAAAGAAAATAATGGGTTTTCGCGAGCCGCTTGGTTCAAAGAAGTCTGACCGCTTGATTTTTCGACCACAATTTCAGGACTTGCTTTTCTTAATCATTATATTCACGTGTTTCCCTTTGTTCACAGTAAAATCCTGAGTGTTTGCTTGTAATGGGAAGTTACATTAAAGTTATTTTAAGACAAAGAGGTGTTCCATCTAAAAAGTCCCCAAACAAGACCCGATTTTGAAGTCCGTTTGACAAAATGCTTTCATCTACATCTACATCTACATGTTTCGCACAGCCGTCACACTTGACTATTATTGCGTGTTTGGGTCTGCGTAAAAGAGAGAAGAAAAATAGGAAAAAAGGAAAGTCAGAAAAAAGCATATAGGAAAGTCAGAAGCTAGAAAAAGCTTTAGAAGCATATAAGCCAACGGATAAAATGTTGCTTGCGAAAATGTCAAACATTAATGTAAAAGGTCTGCCAGCATTATAGCAAAAAGAAAATGAAACATGATAGGATGAAATATATTTGTTATTTTTTACCATTTCCATTTTGTTTACAGAAGGTTTGTCTATAAAGACCATCTAAGAGAGTGTGTTTTACATGGTGTATAATCATGTGACTCAAAATTTCAGATAATATTCAATAACCTTTTTAATACTCAACCAATTTGAATTCGCTTTTATGCAGAGAAGATGGGAAAATGCCAGGACTTAGCTGGACATGGTGGCTCTTTTTAAAATCAAGTGATAAAAAAGTTATTAAAGGTCAACCAAAATTATCTGCTTCAAACCGAACTCAAATCGGTCTCGTATGAACAAAATTTGCAAAGATTTTCTTAAATTATATTGTCACGTTATTATCCACCATGTTTAAGTAATTTACATGAAAAATTAAGACTAGATTTCCGTGAATGAAACATGATTTACACTTTCCAAGTTTTCATGCCTTTAGAAAATATTTCAGTCTGGTTAAAGGATGATGATGTTTGAACAAGGCAATTGTTCTGCTTAGCACGATTTGTCTTCACATCAATAATGGCAATGAATTTTGTGCTAAAAATAGACTGAGGTTACCATACTGTTTTAATAAACAGTCAGTGTTGTTACAAAACCTCGTAACTACGGCTTGAATCAAGCCGTAGTTACGAGATTTTATAACAACACCTATGACATGATATGTGTTCGTCAGAATTTACGTCACAATTAACTGGATTAAATCTTTCCCCATTTAAAAGATCTAGAGTAGAGATCAAACAATAAGTTCCTATTTTGATATCCACAGACAGCAGAATGGCGTGGTCACGAATGGACGACCCTTTCCAGATCTGTATGTTCACAACAGATCAACACGGCCGAGAATCATGTGAAACAACATTTCCAGTTGTTTCGATAATTCTGTTTATATGTGACCGATTTGAAAACAGTTTTGAAGGATAGAAGAGGGTAAAAAGCCAGTGGCTTTATGGATGTGATGGATCTTTTAAACAACTCCTGTTAAAAATGTTTTTGATGACAAACCAAAATTTTGGTCCTTCGCATTTAGGATATCCATGAAATTTTCATGCCTCTTCTGCCTCAAATCTTTTTCCAATCAACTATATACTTACAGAATTATTAAAAAATATTGTAAAAGTTGTGTCACATGATTCTCCGTTGTGATCAAGTGAATGTCTCAGTTGATGCCAAGAATAAATTGCTGTTTAGGGTAGTGGTGAGTGAAACAAACAGTTGCCCAGACAAAGAATATGGCATCAACTTCGTCCAAATGTTGTGGAAACGTCCAGAAAATAAACCTTGTGCTCTCCTTTTACAAAGGCCATATTTGATGATGTAAATATATTATGGGATTTTCATTTCATTGGAAAATGTTAATTCACTTAAATTATTTATTTGTCAAAAATAGCCAATATTTAGAGGATTGTGCAGTGTTTTCATTTGTGGACTTTTTGTTTGTAATTCCTTAATGCTTACAGTTTTTGGGAAACACTTCTTCGGAAAAAAAAAAAATTAAATGTTCGAGCGATCAATTATTTTTCTACAAAAGAATATTTTTGTAAACTGTACCATATGTCGTATATTATAAAACTGGTAATATCTGTAGAAATGTATTTTTGGCATGATTTTTGCGGGTAACATGAAACAACAAACTTAATTTTGATTAAATTCATTAACCCATTACCAAACGACAAGATTTTTGACCTTTCCAAATTCAAAGATGCTGGAGACGAATATATGAATTGAATGAAATTTCGCATTCTTTGATCTTTCTGGGCAGAAAAATATTGTGGGAAATGAAGAAATTGCTTGTCACAAGCAATTTCTTCATTTTCCACAATGTTTTCCAAAGCTATTATCTTGTGGGGAGTCATAAAGAGCCACTCTGTGGTAATGGGTTAATCCAAAGAAAGTGTTTAATAAATCCGACTGGTTTGCATTTTGGAATTGTTTTCTAGTGAATCTTTTACTTTGTTATTCTAGCGATAGCAAGGTGATCTAGGTTCATGTACTAGTATAGGTTAAATGTGACTACAGTTGATGCTTATTTGAGTTAGTTTGTATTTACAGGGACACGTAGAAAGTTGAATTAAATACTTGTTGTAAAAAAAGAAGTTTAAAGTGACGATTAAACCCTTTCCCAAACATAAAAAAATTGGACTGTTCCGATTTCAAAGCTGTTGCAACAAAATAGGGATGTCAATACCAAGTCTTGTTTGGGAAAGGATTAATTATATAGGGAAAAACTATCCAAATTGAAGAGTTGCACATGGAAACATGAAACTTTGTTATGAAGTAAAAGTCTGTTAGTATTATTGGGAAAGGGTATGACAGATTAACCCTTTCTGATGTTCTGGCAAGACTCTTACTGCGATCCTGCAAATCTCATAAATCCAGTATAAAATCTAGCCTAGATGAGATTCATGTCCCATGTAATAATGAGATTGACTTTCAGATAAAACATCCTAATTTGATGTATTTGAAATGAAAAAATAGCTATAAAGAGTTTCAAAAGTACTACTTTTAGTGTTTTTTTACTATCCCTGAAAAAATTAAAGGGGTCGCATAACCAGACTACCCAAAATATCAGAAATATGTCAGTCATTTGGTCAGGCATGGTCTAAAAATCTGTCAGTTTTAAAGTCTCCTTGGTGGAAAGAAGAAATTCTTTGTAAACTTTCAATGGTCAATGGTTTGGGCTTAAATGACAGATGCAGGACTGTCAGACAGTCAGACTGACAGAGGGCTGAAAAGCGCCAGTCTGACTAGAAATAGTCCAACATGTCTGTCAGACTTTATGAATTCCAGGAAGTCTGCATGAGAACATATGTGACCCGTCACGCTAAAAGGGACCTTATCCGAACTCCAAAAATCCAAATTTTGACAAACTTGTCAGACTCAGCACAGGCCAACCAGATACTGTATTCGAAAAACGAACGTAAAGTAAGATAGGGAAAACATTCCAGAGATAAAAAATCACAAACAAGTGAAAAGTGTAGGCCCTAGTCTGGCTGCGCGGACTGCGCAGACTGACTAGGGTCGATATTTTTCACACACCCGATAAGGTCCCTTTTAGCGTGACGGGTCACATATATAACATTATGTGAATGGTGAGGCAAAAAAATTATTAAGGCCGAAAGAGAAAATGCTGGTTGTTCAAAGCTTCTCTTAGTCTTATGGGATCAAAATAGGGTCTTGTTTTGGAGATATTAAACCAGGAGTTAAACTTTTTCATTGACATCTTTGGTTAGCCACACCTTTGCAAGGTGAAATATACTGCAGAATAGCCAGTGTGATAACATTGTAAATTAATAGATTTTTCTGTCCATTTTGTCCGCAGGATCCACCATAATCAAATATGGCGGCAAACATTGATGTCGATAGATTCAAGCAGGTCTCTGTTGGTAAGTTTATTAAGTTATCCTTAACCCATTACCAGACGACAAAGTTTTGGCCTGTTCCAATTTGAAAGGTGTTGCTGACGACAATTTCCAGTTGATGAAATTTTAGAAATCATTCCATTTTGGTTTAGAAAACATTATGGAAAATGAAGAAATTGCTTCATTTTCTACAATTTTCAATTCTTCATTTTCACAATGTTTTCCCTAGCCTTTCCTTGTGAGGGAATCAAAAGGTGTTACTGTGCAGTTATGGGTTTAGAAAACATTGTGGAAAATGAAGAAATTGCTTGTCACAAGCAATTTCTTCATTTTCCACAATTTTCAATAAGTCATTTTCCGCAAAGTTTTCCAAAGCCTTTTCTTGTGAGGAAGTCATAAGATGTCACTGTGCAGTAATGGATTAATAATTCTGAAAATAACCAATCCACAAATCTCACCTGAAACTCAGACTGTTTCAAGCACTTTTTCAGCAAAAGAATGTGATTTTAATAAACACATGTCCGGTGATCCCGAAGAAAAGTATTGTCATTCATAAACAAAGATCATTTTCAAAAGCAAGAAAGAAAGATTTCCAGTCTGTTTTTAACGAAGAAATTTCATCCTGAAATCGTGGTCCCATAGCTGTTGAGTGGGACTTAGGTTGTGTATCCCTAATGAGATTCGCGTGACGTCAGAATTATTCAGGTGACGTCGAAAATATTCCGCAGTGGACCTGTCCACAGCCGAATGTTTATTACTGCACCCAAATAAGTTTGGATACCTAACGACGACGCTCGAAAAAATCCAATGTTTAAGTTCTATGAATTTCAAAATTGTTACATTACGAGTATTCTACCTTAAAACTCCATTGAATCCAAATCAATCAATCAATCTTTTTTCAGATGAGGCCCTGAAAATGGCAGTAGCTCAGCTAGATAAAGACAGAAAACCCATTGAGACCAATCAATCAATCAATTTCAATCAATCAATCAATTAATAATTCAATTAATCAATTTCAGATGAGGCCCTAAAGATGGCAGTAGCTCAGCTAAATAAAGACGGAAAGCCTATTGAAAAGATGGACTTTGTTAAAGCTGGAGAACCAGCCAAGAATAAAGATGGACAAGAAATGGACACCAAGGATGGGTTACCAGAGGTCACAAATAAAAATTCTGTCATGATGTTGAATGAGAAAAGAAAAGGTGAGGCATGAGTGTTCTCCCCAGCCCAATAAGCCGTTGGGGCCCCACTACACCTGCAAATAATTCAGTGTAATGCGGCTATTGTCCCATCAGCTTCAAAAGTACCCCATAGCTTAATTTCTTCAATATGGTCACCAAATAGAGAGGTATGTATTTCATGGCAAAAACTGATAAATAATGCCTTGTTATGAATGCAAATTTGATAATTATGTATGAATACATTATGGGAAAGGAAGAAATTGATCAAAATGAGATGAACAATTTCTTCTTTTACCATAGAGTTTTTGTTATAGCGTTAATTCATGTTTTGGAGTTCATTAACATTCCCAGAGGCCCAAGAAATAATATGTTGACGCGAGGTGCATTTTAGTATTTTGCTGGCCTCAGCTAGTGTTAATGGCGCTATTAACCCTTTCCCAAACGGCAAAATTTTAGGATGATCCACTTCAAAAACTGGCATAAATGACAAAATGAAAGTTATTGAAGATAGAATTTGTGTAAAATATGGCATAGAAAATATTGTGACAAAAGGAGAAACTGCTGTTTATCAGCAGTTTCTTCTTTTGTTTCAATGTTTTCTCAAGTTCTTTCTAATAGGGACGTCAAAACCAGGTGTTGTTTGGGAAAGGGTTAATGTATGATAACATCAAATTCCAATTATTACTTACCGAAAACGAGATGATCCAATGAGTAGCTGCAATATAGGGTTTGAAAGACATTTTACATTTACAAAAGCCAATATGAAGTAAAAGCTTTCGCTGAAAATTTGAATAAGATGTCCTAAAATGTAGCTGGTGGCAAAGATTGGATATTGTGTTTATACTGGTGTGAAGAAAACCAGCAACACATGGTTGATAGCTGCATAAGCTGAGAAAAATTATAGAATGTAGCGTTAACCTCAGCATCAATCCAGCTTTGGCTGGCAGAATAGAACAAGACCAGCCTGCACATAAGTGCAGTTTGGTCGTATTCTATACAGCCTGCGTCTATAACCCATTACCAGACTGCAAAATTTAAGTCATTTCCAAATTCAAGGATGCTGCAGTTGACAATTTCAAGGAAACGAAATTTCACTTTTGGGTCTTTCGAGGGAAGAAATGGTTTGTGACAAGCAATTTCTTCATTTTCAACAATGTTTTCCAAAGACATTATCTTGAAGGGTGTCAAAAGCTGTCACAGTGTGGTAATGGGATAAATTTAGCATGACAAAGGTTAAATCTCATTCTATCATTCAATCATACTCTTTCTCATATATTTTGCTAGGTTTGGTCTATAAACTCATCAATGAGGTGGGAGAAGGCCCTAATAAATCATGGACGATGACTGTCGAATTGGATGGGGAAACCTTTGAGGGAACAGGACGAAGTAAACGTCATGCGAAGAGCGAGTGTGCGAAACACGCCCTCATCAAGTTATATAACATCATGGTCGTGCCTGGTAAGTTTGTTCTACTTCTAATGCCAGTTGATCCTTGTTTTATGTATTACAAAACATATTGAGGCAAAAGGAGAGAATGCTGGTTATCAGCATTGTCTTCTTTTGAGCCCATGTTTTCCCAAGTATTTTCCATTAATTAGATATGTCAAAACCAGGGTTGTATGGGAAAGTGTTTTAGAGATTTGGTGCAGTAATAAAATGCTAGAATTGTGACAAGTATCAATGGTTAGATTCCTTGCAACTCTAGTATTTTGGGTTATACTTTTAATCCATTAACACATTGATGCGGTTTCACATTCCACTAGATAAAGTTGAAAATTAAGAAATTGCTTGTGATAAGCATTGTCTTCATTTTCCACATTGTTTACTTCCCAGAAAGACCAAACAATGTTTTATTTTATTCACTTGAAAGCGTCGTCTGCATCATCTTTGAATTTGGACCAGTCTAAACTTTAATCTTTTGCTAAAGGATTAACTGAGGCCCCATCTCTATATGACAATAGCTGTCAATGGCGTAGCTAGCCGAAAAATAAAGTGTATGGCAAATGTATGCCCAATGCATCAGAGGAGGCTGGGTGATGGGTATCCCCATACTGCTGGGGTGGGTCTTACAGGCATCTAACTGGATTTTTTTAAAAAAATATGAAATACATAGCAAATACCCACATGGAGCCACCAGGTGGGTATTTGGTATGCATTTAATGGCGATTCAGGTGTCAATTTCATAGCAAACAAAAACAGAAATCCACATTTTAAAAAGAATGCCATGTGTATTCAATTGCGTTTTTGCGTACGGCTTGCTACGCCTATGGCTGTTGAATGGAAAGAAAAACTTTATTCCATTCTTTTATTTCATTTTGTTCCTGCAAACAAATGAGATGAGATGGGAAAAGGGGTCTCGTGCAAGCACGAATCCAGGCATTTTCTTAGGCCAGGGGATAGAGGAGGTTCAGGGTTTTCTCTAGTGCACAAATTTGTGTGTTTTAGCAGTTTTAACTTAAATGACAATGAATTTGCGACTGGGACATGAAGAATCATTGTTACAACAGGCATGACCCACTAATTTGAAGACCAGGGGGACATAATGACCCCCTCTAGAAAAAGTGAAGGAAAAACTGGGGGTTAGTCCGAGCTTGGTGCCTGAAAAATTTATACAAAAACCTTTTGATAACACCTTATAAGGTCACATTTTAAGGGGAAGTCAATGCTATATTGAATTTCTTACATGGGATGTTCAAGAATTGTCTCCCCTGGAACTAAATGTTATTATGGTGTTTTCAAGTTTCCTTCTGTGACATTTCCCCTGCGAAAAAAGTTCAAAAACACATTTCTAGTTCTAGAACTGTTTTAGAACATTCTAGATTGTTAAATGGCAGTTTTAGAACTGCTATTAAATGATATAGAATATTCTAGAACAGTTCTTGAACTAAAATGAACTTTTCGCTGGGGCTTATTTTTTGCACCTTAAGAACTATCAAGGTTTTCTGCAGAAAAAAGAAAATAACCCATCAAACCTTTATTGACAACCTCAACATAAAATGTTAATGCAAATAATCATGTATATTTGTAAACATGGAAAAAGAAGCAATTGCTTGTTTTCCAAAATGTTTTAAACATGAAATACCTCAGAATTACTTCTGGGGGTATATCTAATGACAAACTTTATAACATTGAGCTGTGGTTTTTAACCCATTACCAGACGGCAAAATTTTAGGCTGTCCCAAATCCAAAGGTGCTGCAGACGAAATTTTGAAGTGAATGAAATATAACTTTTTTATTCTTTTATTGTAGAAAATATTGTGGTAAATGAAGAGATTGCTTGTCACAAGCAATTTCTTCATTTTCCACAATGATTTCCAAAGCCATTGTATGGTAGGGAGTCAAAAAGAGTCATTGTGTGGTAATGGGTTAAGGTGTAAGGGCATTGCACTGTTGCCTTTTAAGATGTATGGGGAGCCCACTGAGGAGTCATATTGGTGCTGTAATATGGAAAAAAAGAGATATGACATGCCCAAACAACGGCAAACAGCATAAACTGCTGTAAAAATGGTGGTTGGTAAAATGTGATTTCTTTACAATATAGCACAGAAAATAGTGAGGCAATAGTGAGTGTTTTCCTTCCAATTGAAAGAGTGCCATTATGGAAAGGGTTAAATGTAGAAAAGAATTAAATTATTGAAGACATTTTCTACTGTCAAGAGATTTTCTAGCTCTTTGAAATACCAAGGATTATTGATAAACTGTAGGCTTGTTTGATGGATAATTTTCCCTGTTACTTTGAGACATTGAGGAAGGTCTTATGTCAGCCTAGGAAAATTTATTAAAGGCAGTATCTTCCCAAAATGAACTCTAGAAATGTTGTTTAATTTATAACTTCATGTTTGTTTTACCCTTTCTCAAAATGACAATTTTTAACCCATTACCAAACAGCAAAATTTTAAGTTTATCCAAATTCAAAGATTTTGCAGACAACAATTTCAAGTGAATAGAATTTTTAGCTTTTTGGTATTTCTGGTTAGAAAATATTGTGGGAAATGAGAAATTGCTTGTCACAAGCATTTTCTTCATTTTCCACGTTTTCAAATGCTATTTCTACTAGGGGCGTCAAAAGGCGTGTTAATGGGTTAAGGGAGGTCTAAATTGATAGGAGTCATTTACCTACGTGGGCGAGGAGCTGTTGGCTCAAAAAGGATGTTGTTGTAGTACATGTGATCGAAATGACAGGAACCCAAAGTTAGGTGCTCCAGCTGCTGACCATAGCAGCTGAAAGAGGCGTTAACTCATTACCACACAGTGACTCCTTTTGACTCCCCACAATATAATGGCTTTGGAAAACATTGTGGAAAATGAAGAAATTGCTTGTGACAAGCAATTTCTTCATTTCCCACAATGTTTTCTACCCAAAAAGCTATAAAATTTCGAAATTTCTTCACATTGATATGTCGTCTGCAACTTCTTTCAAATTGGACTGCCCCAAAATTTTGTCGTTTCGGAAAGGGTTAAAGCACATTCACTCTATGATATCATTATAAGTTATGGAGTGAGAGATAAATAAACTGCCCTTTAGTTGGTAATAACTTGGGAAAATTATGCCTTTCTTTTACAATTTGATAGAAAAATAGTTGAAGGTGATTTTAAATCCCACTATATTTAATACATAGACTGACAAATTCTATCAACCTAATTCTGTCAAGTTAATCATTTATGTTCACACAGTGATGTCATTATTAGTTCTTGAGTGAGGAACAAAGTGTCCTCAAGTCGGTAATAATTGGGGAATATTATGTCTTTCTATAGTGGATAGAAAATTGAATTTTACAGCTAGTATTTCTACTGTCGTCAATAATGAACAGAAAATTGTAATTGAGGAGCGGACAAGAAATAGATAATATGTCTGTCTGGCATTAAGTTTCTTATGTAAGAATTGTAGGCATGGCAGGGCGGGGCTTATCAGACTTAAGAAATCACAAAATAATCCTTTGAAAATCAAACATTGGGCCTATTCAGACCAAACTTTGTCAGAAAATGGGGTATGGCAGTGGGAGGATCACAAGAAATCATGAGCTAATTCTTTTACTTAAGCCAGTGGAGCGATTCAGGCCCTCTTTGGCCTCTTGTTTTATGTTAAGGCTGTGATGTCATTATTTGTTTATTAGTTCTAAAGTGAGGAACAAAGTGTCCTCAAGTCGGTAATAATTGGGGAAAATTACGTCTTTCTATTGGAGATAGAAAATTGAATTTTACAGCTAGTATTTCTACTGTCATCAATAATGAAGAGAAAATTGTAATTGAGGAATGGACAAGAAATAGTTGATTTGTCTGTCTGGCTTTAGTTTCTTACATAAGAATTTTCTGACAGCTGATTATCCGTCTTTAGGATTGTTCTATGTTTAATCCTTTTCTAAACAGCAAAATTTTGATCCAATTTGAGAAATGCTGCAAGAGACAAAATGGATGTTGGTTATGATATATTTGGGTACAATTTAACTCAAAAAATATTGAGACAGAAGGAGAAAATGCATTTTCTTCTTTTGTCTCAAGTTTTCCCAAGCCTTTTTGTTTTACAGACATCAAAACCAGGTCTTTTTAAAAGTGTTTCTAAGGAAATGTTTATTGATTGGTTCTAAAATCAACCGGCCATCAAATTTGCTGTCTCCACTCATGGGCTTGAATTCTTGTCCTAAATCATCACAAAAAGTCATTACATTCTATGGAAACGCTACATTTCACCCAGCTTCTACTGATACTTAATTTTCTGTAGCAATATTAATGGCAGAAAATCATGTTACACAAAATGTTCGATAATTTTCAGCAGTTTTGCTAGTATATGACAAAACAAAACTTTGTTTAGCTGTCAATAACTTTTTTATTGGGTGCAAAAACTTTCAAATTTACTTCCCTAAATTTTATATGGAAAAGGATTAATATCTCCTCAATGATGATGTTTAAGTTGAGAATGTGACTAAAAATGCAAAATACGGAACTAATATGTGCTAAACCTTTTTCTACAAGACTTGGTCTTGACGCCCCTGATAGATACAGTTTTGGGAAACATTGAGACAAAGAAAGAAAATGCTGATAATATTTTCTGTGAGCACTATCTTTTGCATAAATCTTTTCTTTATAAATCAATGTCTATTCAATTGTCTACAGTATCTTTTAAAAGTCTAATATAGTAATTATGATAGTCATATAATCATTTTGGAAAGGGTTTAACTTGAGAAGGTAACTAAATGGGCTAAAAAAGGACCTAATTTGTGCTAATGTAATGAATATTAACAAGACATTGTCTACAGTAAAGTGAATTAGAATTAGCAAATATTTCAGTAAAGGTTAAACCTTTCCCAAACAGCAAAATTTTAGGGTGGTCTACTTCAAAAACTGTCACAAATGACAAAATGGAAGTTATTAGAAATAGAATTTGTATAAAATAGGACATACAAAATATTGAGACAAAAGGAGAAACTGCTGGTTATCAGCAGTTTCTTCTTTTGTTTCAATGTTTTCCCAAGCCTTTTCTATCAGGGACGTCAAAACCAGGTCTTGTTTGGGAAAGGCCCATGTTAGGTTGTCAGACAAAAAACCTTTTCAATCCAGAAAGTTAAAAGATGTCTGTTATAGAAAGGGTTAAAGATACTTTTTTCACCCAATTAACTTTGAAGGATTGTGGAAAGCACCCAGTTAATTAATTAAGGGAATAGCTGGTTCCAATCAATGCTTCTCTTGCATGCATTTTGCCTATCAAATACATCTAGTTAGAAATTGTACATAGGAAAAATCACCTGTCATAACACTTTCCCAAACAATGCCTGTTTTGACATTTCTATTAGTGAATGTTTTGGGAAACATTGAGAGTAAAGTAGAACACTGCAGTCCTTAATAGGATTTTTTCCCTTCAACATAATTTTTCCAGTCCTTTTAATGCAAGTTCTAAATGTTCTGTCTGTTATTGTGTTTTCTGCATCATACTATAATTTGAGCAATGTTTGTCCGTTTGTCCATTTGTTCCCCTAGACCTCCCAGGTCCTTGGGCCGATCTTCACCAAACTTGGAGGGAAGGTGGAGGGCGGCCCCGGGTATTAGCTTGAGGGGTTCATTTTTTGAAAGGTCAAGGTCATCGAGGTCAAAGGTCAAATTTATGTTTTTACGGGTTATGGGTATCGTTTTTACGGGTTACGGGACGGGATTGCTTACGGGTTACGGGACGGGATTAGGTGGAGGGCAGCCCCGGATAGGTCAAGGTCATCGAGGGGTCAAGGTCATCGAGGTCAAAGGTCAAATTTCGAGACGGGTAAAATTGCTAGTCTACTTAATTGGGACAAGTTTTATTTTGCCACTTGGGGAAAGGGCTTAATTAATGCTTGAGTCTGTCTTACTGAATTTTCCTTCATGTTCATTTAGTCTAATTGGCATTATTTTATCTTTTTTGACATAGTTTATAAAGATATGTTCTTCTCTTACATGCACCTTGCCTTTCAGGCCAGCGGGCTATTGTCATGGCGGTGTGTCCATCGTGCGTGCGTTTGTCCGTCCGAGCGTGCGTCCGTAAACTTTTTCTTTAAAAATCTTCTTCTCAAAAACTACTGGATGGATTTCAACCAAACTTCACAGGAATGATCCTTGCGTGACCCTCTCTCAGATTCCTTCAAAGAATATGGATTGAATCAGTATAACCTGAGTTATCTGCCCTTGAATGTTAAAAATAGCAGGTTTTGACTAGTTTTCTTCTAAAATCTACAAATATTTTACAATCAAGACAAAACTTTGACAGAATCATGCTGACTACAAGATCTTGCCTTTGTAAAATTTTCAGCTTGATCTGAAATTTACATCATGAGTTATGTGCCCTTGAAATTGACAAAATTGCCATTTTCAGCTGTATTTTAACTTTGTTTTCACTCTAGCAACTACAAATATTGACTAAACAAGACAAAACTTTAACAGAATAATACTGACTATAAGATCTTGCCTTGGTAAAATTTTCAGCTTGATCTTAATTTTTATATCATGAGTTATGTGCCCTTGAAATTGCAAAAAATTGCCATTTTCGGCTCTATTTTGCTGGTTTTGACTTTATTTTTACTCTAAAATCTACAAGTATTAACCAATCAAGACAAAACTTGGACAGAATATATATAAGCATTATATGCTGCCTGGGTGTAATTTACATCATGAGTTATGTGCCCTAGACTTTGACAAAATTGCCATTTTCGACTTTGTTTTCACTCTATCAACCACAAATGTTGTTTTCACTCTAACAACCACAAATGTTAACCAATCAAGATGATACTTGGAAAGAATCTTGTTGACAACAAGGTCTTGCTTATGTGTAATTTTCAACATTATCACACTGTTACAATCTGAGTTATGTGCCCTTGAAATTGACAAAATTTCAGTTTTTCGACACTTTTTCCACTCTTGAAGCCACAAATGTTGACTAATATAGACAAAATTTGAACAGAATGATAGTGACCATAACATCTTGCATGTGTTTAATTTTCGATTTGATTTTTAATATGCATACTGAATTATTTGTCTTTGAATTTGGCAAAATCACAGTTTTCAATTTCATTATCGCTCTAACATCCCTAAAATATTAGTCAATCATTTACTTTCTTTTTGCATTGACCACATGATTGCTGCTTTTGACTTTGTTTTTGCTGTAAGAACCATAAGTATTCAAAAATCTAGTCAAAACTTGGATTTGATATTAAAAGAAATTCAGGCTTGTGGAGCGACTCAAGACCTTCAGGTCTTTCTAGTTGTGACAAGCTCCCGTATAGGCGAGCTACGTTGTCCGCGGACAACTCTTGTTAGCTTCTGGCCCAGGTGGCCAAAAAATTATTGAAACCCCTGAGTTTTATTTTCCAGTCATGTTGATTTTGGAATATTTTAAGTGCTTTGGCAAGAAGTACAGTCGACACTCGTTGTGTCGAAGTCGGAGGGGCCGTCAAAATACCTTGACTTATCCGGAGTCCGACTCATCCGATTTTGTTTGGCTTCGATAAAGTTGATATTTGACCGTTTTTGAAACTAATCAAGTACGATTATTATTGAGATATAGTAGGAAAAGGAAAGAAATTGCTCGTTTCGAGCAATTTCTATCCTTTTCCTACTATATTTCAATAGCTATACTCAGTCCTAAATTATTTTGTTTGAAAAAAATTATGTCCATCGATGAGGACGGGACCAGATTTGAACTTCGACTTATCCGATGTCGACATAACGAGGGTCGACTGTATAAAATAAGATCAGCCTGGGCACATGCGCAGTCTGGTCTTATTCTATACTACTTGCTTGTTTAAATTCATTGTTACATGAGATTAAAGATACATATTTACTGTTACTTACTTATTTTCGGTGTAATTTGCTGTAAAAATAACTGTGTATAATTAAAATATGGCCTTTAACGATCTGGAACCATAATGGATTTCGGTTATTATCGCCGATGATCGGGTATTTACGGCACTCGGTTATTTCCGTGAAACGCACTTCGGAAAGATTCGATTTTGTTCTTACCTCGGTTTACTTTCTCGTAAATATTAATATATATCGGCCGTGTAAGCTATTTAAAGTGCATTTTTCTGCATAGATAGAAATAATTCTCGTATTTCTCGTTGTTAGTAGCATGAAAAATGCTTAAATATTATCGTTCTAAACACTCTGGCGATTAAACGTATATTAAACGTACATTCATTCCATTAGAATAGGAAATACATGAAAAATACTTTTTCATGTTGTATTCTATAAATAGCAACAAAAAAGAAAGTGAAAGTACAGCGAAATAGGGAACGATTCTATCCAGTTAATCGTGACGTTATTTCGGACATACAATAGGAATTCGTTGGAGCTGTTATGAAATCTCGTAGCTACGGCTTAAATCAGGCCGTAGTTATGGTATTTTATGACAACACTGACGGTTTATCAAAACATAACTCAAAACCCAGTCTATTGTTAGCACAAAATCCATTGCTATTCACATGAGTTTTCCGTGGTTTGTTCAATTTCAACATTTCCTTTCATAGATATTTTGATATTTTCAGTAATTTTGGGGTTATCAAGGCTTTAAACGGTAAATTTAGGCATCAACATTGGTGACGAACAGATTTACGTCAACTATTTTTGATCGTAAAGTAACGGAAAAAAACTTAGGAAATTCTAATCTTATATCACGGCGGGGAATCACCTGACATAATAGTTTCGATATTTTCCAACAATTCTGTCAATAGATGACCGATTTGAAAAGAAGAATTTAAGCAGAGACAGCGGGAACACTCCATGACTTTGCTGAATGCCAAGGATAATCTTTGAAAAATCAGCTGATATGAAAGTTATTGACGACCAACCAAAACTTAATCTGGTCGTCAATAACGTTTTATCACTTGATTTGTAAAAGAGTTACAACCCATCTGATATCGGGCGTTTTACACTTTTATCTGTTTCAAACCGATTTCAAATTGGTCAAGTATTTACAAAATTATTGACGATTTTCTGAAATTTAGTGTCACATGATTCCCCACCGATGTATATAATGCCCTTGTTTTGTTAACAATAGTTTATGTAGTAACTACAGGGAAATCTGGCAATGAATATTTATATAAGTTACTATAAAAAATAATGTGTTGTTACATTTGACCTTACAATGAATATTTGATGGAATTGAATGACATATTTTGGATAATTTTGTCCTTGTTTTATGCGCCCCTACTAAGTCTGAATTCATAAAAAAACCAAAATTTAACGGTAACTTTTTCCCATTCTTGTTTTATTTGAACAAGTATAAATTAGAGATAATTTTGGTGTAGGTCTCATACCCTGCCAGTCAATATTACAAAAATTACAGACCAAAGAAAAATGTTCATTTTTCTTAAACATGGAAAAAATTCAGTCGCAAAATCATAAACCTTATGTATAATCAAGTGTTTTTTTTCTCAATTTTGTTTTTCATAGTTTTGTATTTAGCTTATTTATGTTACATACATATCTGTTGTAGCATACAAGCTGAAAAATGCCAGATATTATCATCTTCTGGGAAAAAAATATGAGATTTACGGAGTTGGTGCTTCCCCCTTTCCCGCCTTTTTTGTAAAAGGGGGTCAATAACTGAAAAAATATATAAAATTCCAACATATCGGTAAAAATTGTTTAAAGTTTCATTTTACCTCCGTCTTATATCATAGAAATAATATATAATAATACTTTTTGTATTTTCAAAAGTGTCTATTATGGTTCCAGATCGTTAAATTTTCTCTGTGCAAAATATCAGCTATGTCTGGTCTGTATTGGTCTGTATCGGATTTAAACCCAATATCACATCATTTCGTAAACACTATCAACCCACTTTGAATATTTTACATACTTTTACACCGCTGTTACGCTGTATGATTATTGATTTATGTCATTTACTGTATGAATCTTGTGTTCTGTCTTATAAAGTCTATAAACGATGCGACAACATGCTAAAAGCCAACTTCTGTGGATCATTAGGGATTTAGGCTTGTGGATACTAATGTCCCTTTAAGGGGGAATGCTCCAGTTTCCTTAATTTTTTCCCAATAATAGAATTTATTTATATTTTGTATTTTGAAATTACATGTTATTACCAATTGAAAAATAAAATAAAAATGGAGGGTCAGCGATCTTGTTTGAATTTTATGGACATTCATATCACATACCCCTACAGCGAAAAAATGCACAATTTCTCGCACCTGTCCAAGGTCACTAAAATGCTAATAAAATACTGTATATTCATCGGTTAGTCCAGATGACGGATTTAAAGTAACGTCTTACATTTAATAAAAACAGAAAACCCAAAATATGTGCTACTTTAAACGCGTAAATGTATAGAACAGCATGCTCACGTGTTCGGTTAGATCAACGAAGCTGGAGTGTTTTATGTCAAAATTTGCATATTTTTGGAAATATTTCAAGTTCTACATAATAGAATTTGATAAAACTCCCCCATTGTATTAAGCAACATGTCCTGGTAATAATTCAAAAAGAAAATGTATAGGTCAGCGCACTTATTAGTGAATTACAGCAATTTTTATCAGCTACACATGAACAAAATGACGCAAAACAGTGGTAACTGCATGCACACTTAGGACTGTCTTGCTCCAAATAATTGATTTCCAACTTGAGGAAATCAGTTTCGCATAATAAATACAGTTTTACCTTCGAAAATGGTAAATTGTAATGATGTGTTTTATTATTGAAAATATGGTAGCGAAACATATTGGTACGAAACATTTAATTTACTACAGTAAAGACCGAGTGTTCCGAAAAACTGGAGCATTCCCCCTTAAAATTTAGTCTTATTGACAGAGCCACATATGCAGACATTTCTTTTATGGTCATTTCATGAAGTAAATTCAGTAAATTAGATCTGTCTGCAATTTTGCCTGGAGTACCCCTCACCAGCTGCCCTACAATTTACTATTTATGTGGAACACAAGTGGGACTAGGTACTTTATGGGCATCAGACATGAATAGAAAAGTCTGACTTTCTCAAGCGTCATGATGTCTTTCGTCCCAATTCCTCTTTAATCCAAAAGTATGGCCAGGCAATGTATTCTTATCCTAATCATTTCTCAAACAAGAAAACTTTGAGAGACAAGGAAAAAAATTATCTGTAGGCATATAACAAATTGGTAAAAAGAAAGCCATACTAATTCAATGATATATCCTGTTTTATGGATGTCTGGGATCCAAGAGGTTTCATTTATTTAATGATCTTTGTATTGTCTGATAAAGTGGCAATAAGCTCTAATAAAAAAGTTCCGTAATAATATAAGGTTACCGACTTGGTATTCATGAAGCTCTTACAGAAGTTTTCCTCTTACAAAATTAATCTTTATTAAGTGGTTATAAGCTCTTATGTACTCAATAAAGATGGGTAATAACTTAACCCTTTCCCAAACAACAAAATTTTAGGGTGATCCGCTTCAAAATCTGACGCAAATGACAAAATGGATGTTATTAAAGATAGAATTCGTGTAAAATATGACTAAGAAAATATTGAGACAAAAGGAGAAACTGCTGGTTATCAGCAGTTTCTTCTTTTGTTTCAATGTTTTCCCAAGCCTATTCTATTGAGGATGTCAAAACCAGGTCTTGTTTGGGAAAGGGTTAATATTAGCTCTCAAAGTTAGCTCTAACTCACTCTATAAAGATGGGTTACTTAACCCATTACCAGACGACAAAATTTTGGGGTAGTCCAATTTGAAAGAAGTCGCAGACGACATTTTCAACATGATAAAATTCTAAAATTGTATAACTTTTTGGATAGAAAACATTGTGGGAAATGAAGAAATTGCTTGTCACAAGCAATTTCTTCATTTTCCACAATGTTTTCTAAAGGATTTATCTAATGGGGTGTCAAAAGGTGTCACTGTGTTGTAATGGGTTAAAGCATCTATTATTGATCAAGATTTAGAGTAGATGATCTTAAATTCTTTAAGGTAGAATACGCCTAATGGCAACTTTAGAAATTGGGGTGACAAACACTTCTGTCTGATAGTACATCATATAAGACATCTACATGTGCAATAGGACAGAAATTCGTCCAGAGGTTACCTAGAAATTTGATTTTCCCTTAACCCACCCCCAACTTACAAAATTCCAATATGGCGGCCACCACTCAAAGCAAAAAAGTATCTGAATTTTGGACATAAACACGTTAAATGTGTCTAGATTTTGGTTTTTATTATCAAAAACATGTTTACTCATCGTCTGATGTGAAATGATATGACCCTTGTGCGCATATGAGAGACATTTTGTTAAATTACTGCGTGCTTATTTAAAAATTAAGCCTCTTTATTTCCTAGTTTGACATTTATGCCTTTGAAACAAATGTTGACAGTGCCAGAAATAAGTTCACGCACTCTCTAAAACCGATATCAAAATTATTCTTATATGTGTAGGAACACGATAAAATCCACATATGACCATTTTATCCGTCAAAATTTGAATATATATAAAGGTAATTCTTAGTGTCTCATACTTTGGAACGCACTATTTCTTTCCCAAAAGACGCCAATGCCCCAAATGAAGGGAACCGTAGCCCATATCTAATCATATGCTTATAACTAAATCCAAAACGTTGTATTAGACTTTCAGAAGTTGGCAAATGATAACATATCAGTTGTGATTTCGTATGACTTTCACCATTTTAACCCTTTACCTAGTAACCAATTGAACATCGCTATTTGTAAAAAGTAATGCAAGTTCTAAAGACAAAATTGTACCAAATCTTTTTTATAGTCTATTACAGCTTCCTTATACCACTTCTTCTGGATTGCATATTGAATCTAAGGACTTAAATGGAAAAAGAATCTAAAAAAAGAGATCGAATCACGCATCAAACCACGTTACAATTAACTGACAATGAGTTTGCACATTTGAATAAGGATCGCCGGCGAAGAAGTGATGAAAATGGAGTGCGAATGTCTGAACAATGATGATCTCATCCACGCGTGGTTCTCAAACGATAGGCGTTTGATAACCACATCATAGATTTCATTAGAATACATGTATGTGTCTTCCACGGTAGGGTTTCTCGGTATATTGAGCCAAACAGCATCAAGGGAAGAAAGGATTATTATACATACTACAATTTGTTTCCTAAATAGGGAGTTTCATTAAGTAGACTTCTCTGAAAGTTTCAAATCACATACAAACTGGTGATATCAATCAAAATCATATAAAATTACACGAAAAATGTCTCTAAAAATTTATGTTAAATGGAGAATCATACCAGAAAAAGATATTCGGGGTGTATTTGGGGAATATTATTTACAAAGGGAAGTAATATTTAGCAATATTGTTGCTAAAAATAGATGAAAAATAGATACGGAAACTGTCGACATTTGTCGAAAATGTACGACAATAGTAAATATGCATTAGAATCATTCTACCTTAATAACATATTCCATTTTTGCTCCCTCATCAACGACATCTCGAATTTCCTCAATAAGTTCGGGAAAGAGAATTGGTAGATACACGGTGGATGATCACGTGATACAATATTTTCAGAAAATCTTCAATAATTTTGTCAATGCTGGACCAACTTGAATTTGGTTTGAAGCAGAGAATGAAGGCAGACGCTACACATTAGATAGATGTGGTGGATTTTTGTAAGATCAACGGATGAAAAGGTTATTGAAGATCAACCAACATATTGGTTGATCTTCAACAGCTTTTTTATCAGTTTATTTGTCAAAAATCTACCATGTCCATGTTATTCTTGACATTTGTCGACCTCCTCTGCTTCAAACCGAATTCAAATTGATCAGTATTGAAGATTATCGGAAATTCTAAGTCACATGATTATACACCGTGTAGATAGAGTGGTAATAAGCTGTTGTTTACTGAATGAACATGGCGGGGAATCACATGACACAACAAACAATGAAAACCTTCAATAATTTGTTAATGTAAGACCGATTCGAATTTGGTTTGAAGCGGAAAATTTGTAAAAGTGTCAGAAATTTGAAAATGGTTAAGAAATTTTATTTTCAGACAAGTGCAGGGTTGCATCTAGAGCGCGGCATTGCGGGATTGCCGCGAATTTTCATAAATGCCCCCCTATTTAGCAAATTGCCGCGGGCAAATCCCGCAAAAAAGAAGAAAAAACAGAGAAAAGAATATGCATTTCTGTTGCCAGCAATCCCTTGGTAATGGGTTAAGCACAAAAAAATATGTCTTTCAATGAACAAAAACAGCTAAATACTTGATTTTTCGCTAGAGTAGATCTACATCATGCAAACTAAAACAGGCTGCCAATCAGAAGAAAACACGATTCTGTAAGCGCCATCATGGCCAAACTGACTCCGCCCATTTGACCTAAATAGATGTTTATCAAATCCAAATATGGTTACTATTACTACAAAAAAGACCCGCGATTTTGCCACACGCGGTGACAAATGACCTGCATTCCTATGACGTCATTTGAGAGAACTTTTCCCATACAAAATTGCATTTCTGGAATCTACATACGCCGATAAACCCCCCCTTTATAATAGCTGTAATTTCGAACTACTGTCAAATCTTTTTGGCTTTGGTTTACTTAAAAAATGCCATTTGTTTAGTGAAAAATTGCATAGATCTAGGTAGATCTAAATAATATCCTTCTAATTCTGACGAGACTCTAAATGACCAGTCACACAGCGCGAGGAAATGAGGTTGTCCAATCAAATGACACATTCAGTTGATAGTAAATTCCCGCGTGACAACTTTACCATGGCCGTAAACAGACAGTTGGTATACAAGATAAAACCATTCCGTAGAAAAATGACTTGAACGCAATCTGGGTGAATTAGATCTACAAGGATGGTACAAATCAATATAGTTTTACAAACAAATAAAAGAAAGAATGATCAGGATGTCATGACTGGAAAATCCTTCCGCCTGACTTCCATAATCGATCAGAAAAATAGTCCATGAAAAATTACTTGTTTTAAGTACAACTTTCACCAAAATAACCAGTAAGAAAGATGTAAATCAATATACAAAAACATTGAATCAAAAATACATAAATTTATCGATCTCTGAACGGTCCTGAAATACTCTGGGCGCTTTGATCCAATAAAAACACTACAGTGATGACGTCACTCAAAATTGCAAATGGCGGCTGTTTACAATATGACAGATAAATTTGAAAAATCTTTTGGACTACACTCGCTCATACAGGCTTGTCATGCAACGGCTCGTGGACAGTTAGGTAGCAAACCACAAGTGATATGTAATCTTCAAACTTTAAATGTCAAAATACTGAAAACGAGTGTATTTGAAAGGCACAAAGTTTGAAAAAAAATACATTATTGTTTGATTGGGATCTATTTCATAGCTGTAAAGGTAATGTATTGTTATTTTGTTAGGATCTAGACTTATTAAGATGATCTTTGTCACAGTTTACTTAACAGTTTATTGAATACAACATTAAAATGCATTCAAATGTCAAAATACATAAAATGACCAAAGAATGGCCATTTTAGCATGCCCCCCATATTTTGGTCATTGCCCCCCAATTTCAGAAATTATGGGGGGCATTTCCCCCCAATTTGCAAATTTCTGGATGCATCCCTGCAAGTGTACCCTAGAGCTAGAAGTCTATAAGAATTTACCTAATAAGATTACAGTGTTAAATAAGGATTTATTTCCAAAATACTTCAGTATGATAAAATTCCAAGAACAAGCGATTAAATTTTACATTGATAGATGAATCTTACAAGTGCCTGTGGCAGATAAGTTCCCTAAACAAGTAAGTTTGCCACGGTTAGATTTCATGAATGGGAAAGGTTTGATAAAATGGCAAGAGAATATCACTTTCACACAAGTCTACCCTTTAGCTAGAAGTGTTTATAAGAATTTTCCTAATCAGATTACTGTAATAAGGATTTATTTGCTAAATACAAGAGTGTGATAAAATTCCAAGAATTACAGACAGGATAAATCGTATTAAATTTTATATTGATACAATCATCAATCATTTTTACAAATTTTCTAACAGACTGATACAAGACAAAAAAGAGCTGTACCAGTAATCTGCTCAAGGCACATACTTCCTTGAGCAGATTACTGGTAAGAATTTGATTCCATCAAAGACTCTGGCTGCCGCGGCATGAGAAAAGGGGAAAATATCCGAATCTTGTAAAAATCTTCTTCTGCCTAACCAGTCAGCCAATATTCTTGAAATTTCACATGAATGATCCTTGAGTGAAGGGCTTTCAAAGTTTTTGAGAGACTTTGATTCCATCAAAGCCTTTGACTTCCGCGGCATGAGAAAAGGGGAAAATAGCCAAATCTTTTAAAAATCTTCTGGCTTACTACATGTAGTGGGCCAATATTCACATGAATGATCTTTGGGTGAAGGGCTTTCAAAGTTGTTATAAGAATTTGATTAATATCAAAGCTCTTAGTGCAGTGGCATCAGAAAAAGGGTAAAAGAGCAAACACTTTTGAAAAGGCTGAATTTTGTTTCATTCTTTTGAAAAACTAAGGAAAAGGGGCTTTATTGCAAAATTCTTAATTTGCTGCTATACAGGTCAAAATGTTTATTTCAACAAGGCAAGAAATTTCAGGTGAGCGATCTAGGGCCATCATGGCCCTCTTGTTTAAAATAAAGCTACCAGCTTTAAGTTACCAGGATTTTCTTCTGTTGTCTCAATATTTTCCCAAGCCCAGATAACTCTTCCTATTGGCGAGTATCAGTCTGTTAAATGGAGATATTTTGAAAAAAAAAGGAACAACAATTTTATAATTTTCTGTCCTTATAATGTACAATTTTTTCCTTTGCAAAAGAAAACCTGATTTTGAAGTCCATAGAGCTAGTAGATAAGCAGGCCTGTAGGAAAGGGGGGGGGGGGGGCTACGGAGGACTTAGCCCCCCCCCCCCCCCCCCCCCCCCAAAGTTGGACAAAATGCCGAACTTTCCTTATTATACCCCCCAAATTCAATTTGGGGGGTATATAGGAGTCAGGTTGTCGGTCTGTCTGTCTGTCTGTCTGTTGGTCTGTCTGTTGGTCCGTCTGTTGGTTTTTTCTTTAAAAATCTTCTCCTCCTCAACCACTCAGCTGATTCTTACCAAACTTGGCAGGAATGTTCCTTGGGTGACCCTTTTCAAAACTTGTTCGTGAAATTTTGATTCGTCAAAAATTGTGGGCGTGGCAGGGCGGGGCTTATCGGACTTTGAGAAATCATGTGAAAAATCTTTAAAAATCAATTATCAAGCCAATTTGAACCAAACTGGGCAGGAATGACCCTTGAGTGATTATATTCAATGTATGCTCATGATTTTTTCATTCGCCAAAAAATGTGGGCGTGGCAGGGCGGGGCTTATCCGACTTCGAGAAATCGTTAGATAATTCTTCAAAAAACTTCTCCTCCTCAACCACTGGGCCAATTCTTACCAAACTTGGCAGGAATGTTCCTTGGGTGACCCTTTTCAAAACTTGTTCATGAAATTTTGATTCGTCAAAAATTGTGGGCGTGGCAGGGCCGGGCTTATCGGACTTTGAGAAATCATGTGAAAAATCTTTAAAAATCAATTATCAAGCCAATTTGAACCAAACTGGGCAGGAATGACCCTTGAGTGATTATATTCAATGCATGCTCATGATTTTTTCATTCGCCAAAAAATGTGGGCGTGGCAGGGCGGGGCTTATCCGACTTCGGGAAATCGTTAGATAATTCTTCAAAAAACTTCTCCTCAACCACTGGGCCAATTCTTACCAAACTTGGCAGGAATGTTCCTTGGGTGACCCTTTTCAAAACTTGTTCGTGAAATACCGATTCGTCAAAAATTGTGGGCGTGGCAGGGCGGGGCTTATCGGACTTAGAGAAATCATGTGAAAAATCTTTAAAAATCAATTATTTGGCCAATTTGAACAAAACTTGACAGGAATGACCCTTGAGTGATTATATTCAATGTATGCTCATGATTTTTTCATTCCCCAAAAAATGTGGGCGTGGCAGGGCGGGGCTTATCCGACTTCGAGAAATCGTTAGACAATTCTTCAAAAAACTTCTCCTCCTCAACCACTGGGCCAATTCTTATCAAACTTGGCAGGAATGTTCCTCGGGTGACCCTTTTCAAAACTTGTTCCTGAAATTTTGATTCGTCAAAAATTGTGGGCGTGGCAGGGCGGGGCTTATCGGACTTAGAGAAATCATGTGAAAAATCTTTAAAAATCAATTATCAGGCCAATTTGAACCAAGCTTGGCAGGAATGACCCTTGAGTGATTATATTCAATGTATGCTCATGATTTTTCATTCGCCAAAAAATGTGGGCGTGGCAGGGCGGGGCTTATCCGACTTCGAGAAATCGTTAGATAATTCTTCAAAAAACTTCTCCTCCTCAACCACTGGGCCAATTCTTACCAAACTTGGCAGGAATGTTCCTTGGGTGACCCTTTTCAAAACTTGTTCGTGAAATTTTGATTCGTCAAAAATTGTGGGCGTGGCAGGGCGGGTCTTATCGGACTTAGAGAAATCATGTGAAAAATCTTTAAAAATCAATTATCAGGCCAATTTGAATAAAGCTTGGCAGGAATGACCCTTGAGTGATTATATTCAATGTATGCTCATGATTTTTTCATTCGCCAAAAAATGTGGGCGTGGCAGGGCGGGGCTTATCCGACTTCAAGAAATCGTTAGATAATTCTTCAAAAATCTTCTCCTCCTCAACCACTGGGCCAATTCTTACCAAACTTGGCAGGAATGTTCCTTTAGTGACCCTTTTCAAAATTTGTTAGTGAAATTTTGATTCGTCAAAAATTGTTGGCGTGGCAGGGCGGGGCTTATCGGACTTCGAGAAATCGTTAGATAATTCATCAAAAATCTTCTTCTCCTTAACCTTTGGGCCAATTCTTACTAAACTTGGCAGGAATGTTCCTTGGGTGACCCTTTTCATAAGTTGTTCGTGAATTTTTGATTTGTCAAAAAATGTGGGTGTGGCAGGGTGGGGCTTGTCGGACTTTGAGAAATCATGTGAAAAATCTTTAAAAATCAATTATCAGGCCAATTTGAACCAAACTTGGCAGGACTGACCCATAGGTGATTGTATCCAATGTATGCTCATGATTTTTTCATTTGCCCAAAATGTGGGCGTGGCAGGGCGGGGCTTATCCGACTTCGAGAAATCGTTAGATAATTCTTCAAAAATCTTCTCCTCCTTAACCACTGGGCCAATTCTTACCAAACTTGGCAGGAATGTTCCTTGGGTGACCCTTTTCAAAATTTGTTCGTGAATTTTTGATTTATTAAAAATTGTGGGCGTGGCAGGGCAGGGCGTATCGGACTTTGAGAAATCATGTGAAAAATCTTTAAAAATCAATTATTTGGCCAATTTGAAGCAAACTTGACAGGAATGACCCTTGAGTGATTGTATTCAATGCATATTCATGAATTTTTCATTCGCCAAAAAATGTTGGCGTGGCAGGGCGGGGCTTATCTGACGTCGAGAAATCGTTAGATAATTCTTCAAAAAAAATCTTCTCCTTAACCACTCTGCCAATTCTTACTAAACTTGGCAGGAATGTTCCTTGGGTGACCCTTTTCAAAAATTGTTCGTGAATTTTTGATTTGTCAAAAATTGTGGGTGTGGCAGGGCGGGGCTTATTGGACTTAGAGAAATGATGTGAAAATTCTTTATAAATCAATTATTAGACCATTTTGAACTAAAGTTGGCACTAATGTCCCTTGATCGATTGTATGCAATGTATGTTCATGAATTTTTGATTCGTCAAAAAATGTGGGTGTGGCAGGGCGGGGCTTATCTGACTTCGAGAAATTGTCAGATAATTCTTCAAAAATCTTCTCCTCCTTAACCAATGAGCAAATTCTTACCAAACTTGGCAGGAATGTTCCTTGGGTGACTCTTTTCAAAACTGGTTCGTGAAATTTTGTTCGAGTGTTTTGTTACCATAATTGGCAGGAATGTTCAATTGGTGACTTATTTCAAAATTTGTTCGTGGATTTTTAATTTGCAAAAAATGTGGTAATGGCAGGGCAGGGCTTATCAGACTTAACAAAATCATGAGAGAAAATTCTTTTAAAATCAATTATACTGTAAATTTGAACCTAATCTTACAGGAATGTAGGCCTACCTTTATTGACTGTCTTCAATACATGGTTGTATATTTTAGGTTTATTGAAAAATATCAGCATGGCAGGGCTGGCCTTGGGGATTGTTATTTAAATGAGCTATGTCCTTTTGTTGAAAATTGGTATTTTTGCAACATTTAGATGTGTTGTTTGGTCTGTTGATTTTTTGTTAGCTCTATTTTTCCAATTGAACAGCTCCCAGTTCAAATGAAATCAACTTCTCAAAATGCACAAAAACTGCGCTTTTGGGGGGTATGATCACTTTCAGTGATATTCTAGTTTTACGCTGAGAAATTTAGGAAAAATCCAATTTTGCCTCCCCCCCCCCCCCCCCCCCCCCCCATATTCAGACAAAGGGCTTGAGCCCACCCAATATGAAATTGCCTCCTACAGGCCTGATAAGGGTTTGGAAAATATTGAGAGAAAAGAGTAAATGCTGATAACCAGCCTTAAG